>PVKH010020870.1:0-14474 GCA_004027955.1 Chaetophractus vellerosus | reverse complement strand
GAAGTCCTGGGGTTTGAACCCTGGCTTTGCCACTTTCCAGCCATGTGGCACTGCTCTTGTGAGCTTCAGCCGCGCCCTGGAGCCACCCCATCACAGCCAGAATAAACTTGTATATTGTTTTCCATCCCCCCTTCTCGCGGATGAGACCCTGTTTTATTTAACCTTGAATCTTCCAGTATCTCAAGAAATGTTGAACGAAGGAAATAAGCTACTTAGCGCCTATTTCCTGAACTGCAAAGTGATCCTAAATTGTCTCGTGTACCTCCCAGCATTGTTTTGCTAGGGATCCAAAATACTTAAGGATGGGATAATGTGTGTGAGTTTGTAAATCTTTTATAAAAGTCGCTTGCAAATGGAAGGAGTTAGTACATTTGATACCGTGTCTTGGATATACAGAAATTCTGAATCCAGGCTTCTGAACCTCTTTGAGAAGCTCTAGAGGGCCTCGGTTACTCCCGCACCCAGGCTGGCGGCGGGGGCGAGGCAACCCCGCCCAAGGGAGCGCGAGACAGGTACACAGCCGGGCGCTGGGGCTCGCTACTCCCCAGCCCTGAGATCCAAGCAACCGAGACGCCACTCAGCTGCCCTTCTGGAAAGCATCTTCCCCGTGGCTTCTCTCTGAAAAGCCTCATAGGAGCCCCTCCGCGCCACTGCCCCAGATATAAGCCCCAAGAGCCTTGGTAGGATCGGCGGGAGACTCCGGATGCTTTGTCTGGCGGCTTTCTCCAAGAGGCTTTTGCAGACCCAGGGAGAGAAGAGTTCTGAGACCTCTAAGGTTCCACTATTGCTCCCCCTTGTCCTCGGCTTGGCCATTTAGGGCCTTTGAGGTCAACAATCCTTTTGCGGACGCTCTTCTCAAGTCGTGGCCGCTGGGCAGGCGGGGGAGGGAGGAGGGACGTGCGAGCGCGGCTCCTGCGCCACCCTCTCCCGGCACCAGAACGCTTTGGGTTTGGAATGTGGCGGCGAGGGCGCGCATGTGAAAACCAGAGACCGTCTGAAGAGGAGAGTCAAGCCTAAAGGCCTTTGGTGTCGAAGAACCTGCTCCTCGGTGCAGTCAAGCCTCCCTGAAGGTTGACACCTGTGGCCCCAGAACCCGCTTCCGTTCTGGTCGCGCAGTTGGAAGCCTGGATTCAGCTCCTCCCAAGTTATATACAGAGTCCCTATACAGCCCGCCAACTCCAGGCGTGCCCTACCCGAATTTGGAGTCCCTACCCCGAATTTGGAGTCCCTACTGGGCCCGCCAACTCCGGGAGTGCCCCTAGTAGGAGCGAATTTGGGGACCTGGTTAGAAAGCAGAGAGAAGGGGAACTGGGCTCTAGCAGCACCCTTTGAAATACGAACAAACTAGGACTGGCGTAGGGAATGCGGAACGTGGGCCTGAAGTAGCTCGAAAATCCAGCAAGGCAAGGGCGCTGCGCGCGGGCCGAGTCGGGGCTCCACAGAAAATTTGCTTCTTCCATTTCCTCCCAGTATTTCGTTACAGTTTAAATAAAGAGCCTCTAAGAGGATGAGAGAGTGAGTGGTGGCGATTCCTCGATGCTCTGTACGGACCGGAAGCCCCCATCCGAGAGGACCTGGATGCCCGCCGACGCGCTCTTGGGCGCTCGTTTCTCACAAGTAAAGTTTTGCGGCCGCTGCTGAGACCTAAATGATAGATTCCGGAAGGATCCTCGTGGCGGCGCGGCTGCTGCGCCCCAGGACCTGTGCAGCCTCTTTCGGCTTTAGATAGCCGAAGCCTGCAGCTCCTTCTGCCATCCATCCCCCATCAAACCGCAGCCCCAGCAGTGTACACCCGCGGCTCCAGTCTCCCCAGAACCCCGCTACACCTTTGGGGCCACCGAAGAGCCGGAGCCTAAGGCCCTGAGGGCCCTGAATGCTCTTTTCTGGCGGAGCTGCCCGCAGCGCTGGGCTCTCTCCCTGGTTCCTCTCTTCCTCTCCAACCTCCCACCCTTGCACTTCTCTCCGCGCCGCCCCCCCCCCACTTGGGCCGGGCAAAGTTTCGGGTGGTCCTAGTGCAGATTCCAAGTCCGCTCCGCGGGATCCCCAAGGCTCTAGGTTTTCAGGGACGAGACCGTGACTGGATGGCCCCGGCCACCCAGGATTTCCGGTAGGTCTCTGACAGTTGTAGACCAAGGCGATCCGCAGTGCCCTCTTCCGGCCATTCTGAGAACTGCCGCCCCAGGGCGGTCCTGGAGATGCTATGCTACTAGGTCTGCCAGGCCAGACCAATAGAGGTCAGAGCTTTGTTCATCCGCCTCTCATTTACGGCCTCCCCGCACTCCCTGCCCACCGAATAATTCACCGTACATCCATCCGTCCGTTTGTCCAGCTGTCCCTTAGGTTCACCCAAAGCCACCGCAATATTTATGCTTGACTTTTGGGACACCCAGCCTCCTGCACCTGCTGTTGATCAGGGCCATGGAAGCTGCTGTGGGACCTACATCCTTGCTGTAATTATACTTTGCTTTGACATCTCGTTACGGAAATCTACGACAATTGAACCTGTATTTGGTGGCCAGCGAAGTAGTTTGCGCTTTGTGCATGCCAAAAGCCTGGAGGTAGAGCAGCCTGACACAAGGGGACTCTGCCTTGCTGTTGAAGCATAAGGGTCATAGGAAATAGCGCAAGGAAACTTCGGGCGGGTGCCTCTGGCACCAACGCACCCAGCCAGGCTTTTCCCTCACTCTCCTCGCTCCTCGGACTTTTGTCAAGACAGGCTTCTCTCACCACACTCCCATATGCCCAAGTTACTCTGCTTTTGTTATTTTCCAGTTAGCCAGAATATAATTATTCCTTCCCCCATAACCGTCATATTCTTCTTTTTAAAAATTCAATTGACTCTTCCAACTACTAAATGTTTGGCACACAGTAGAAGCTCAATACTATATATTTGCAGAATAAATCAATTTCTGTTCTACTTCTCTATTACATGAATAAGACGATTCATCCTTTAATGACTTCCTAATTGTTTCATATATGTTTGTGTTCTCTTTTCAGGGAGGCAGTAGGCCCCTTGACTTCAAGGGCCGTGCCAAACACTTTGACATGTCCTCAGAAATTTGTCCAGTGCTCTGCAACATTTGATACTGTTAATCACCCCTTCTCAAAATTCTCTCTTTGGTTTCAAAGTCACTGCTCAGTCATGGTTCTTCTCCTCCCTTTCTGGTAATTTCTTCTCAGAATCCATTTTGTTGGCCTCTCCCACCCATCTCTATTGCTTCAGCCACCACCTATTGCTAATGATTTTCCAATTCTGTACCTCTCTTTGTCTGGTTTTAGTGTCAGGGTAATGCTGGCTTCATAGAATGACTTGGGAAGTATTCCCACCTCTTTAAGCTTCTGGAAGAGTTTTTGAAGAATTTGCACTAATTCTTTCTTAAATGTTTGGTAAAATTAACCAGTGAAGCCATCTGGCATGGAGTTTCCTTTGTGGAAAGATTTTAAACTACAGAATCAATGTTCAGGTTATGTATTTCTTCCTGAATAAGCTTTGGTAGGTTATGTCTTTCAAGGAATTGTCCTCATGTAATTGTTGAAATTATTGGCATAAAATCATACATATAAAGCTATTTCCTTATTTACCTTTTAATATTTGTAGGATCTATGGTTATATTACCTATTTTATTACTGATATTTGTAATTTGTGTTTTCTCTTTATCTCTTTTTTGATAAATCTAGCAAGAGGTTTATCAATTTTAGTGTTCTCAAAGAATGGCTTTTGGTTTCATTGATTTTCTCTATTATTTTTATGTTTTCCATTCCATTGATTTCTGCTCCCATCTTTATTATTTATTTCATTCTGCTTACAAACTGTTTAATTTGCTTTTCTTTTTCTAGTGTCTGAATATAGAAGCTGAGGTCATTGATTTGAGACCGTGTTAGTTTCATGTGGCTGCTGTAACAAATTACCACAAACTTGGTGGCTGAAAACAACAGAAGTTTATTTTCTCAAAATTCTGGGGGCCAGCAGACTGAACTCAAGGTGTCATCAGGGCTGTACACCTTCCAGCTTCTGGTGGCTATCGAAATTCCTTGGCTTCTGGTTGCATCACTCTGCCTCCATCTTCACATGGCCCTTTCTTCTCTTATGTGTCTCTCTTTACTTCTCTCTTATAAGTTCCCTTGTGGTGGCATTTAGGGCCCACTTAGATAATTCAGGGTGAGTTCATCTCAAGATCCTTAAGTTAATTACATCTGCAAAGACCCTTTTTTCAAATGAGGTAACATTCACAGGTTCTGGGGATTAGGATGTTGACATATCTTTTGTAGGGCCACCATTCAGCCCACTGAAACCAAACAAGAGCAGAGCCTCAGTGACCTGTGGGGCAATATCAAGTGATAAAAGAAATTAGAGCAAAGATTTGTTTTCATGCTTTATTTGATCATGAAACATGCAAAGATGAAAATTTCAATTTATAAACTATTTATATCATTCAGTGAAGATTATTATTGTCAGCATGACCATCAGAAATTTTTTTTACCTCGAGTAAAGGTATTTCTTATCATTAGATTGTCTATGGCATACAAAAGTTCCAATAACTCCACCAGTGGTGTGACAACCAACTCACCAGCATGATCAGTCTAAACTTGATAAAATTTCAACAACAAAACTTAACACACTTCTAGACAATATGTACCAAAAGAGCCTATTCTACTACCTTTTTCACTAGCTAACCAAACACAGGTCACCATTGCTTGGCTTGACTTCTCCTTCCAAGAGAAAATTCACCACAACTTCTGTCAAGTAACTGCATGTTCCTTTTTTCTGGGTGGGGAGTGTTAAAAAGAAGCCATGTCATTTTGTTTCTCAACTTCCTTTAGCTGTCTCATATTTTTTTAAATTCATGAAATGCTTCTTTCACCAGTTTGTTTAGGTCTACTTTGTCTTGAAAATTCAGCTGAGGTTTTCTTTCCAGTATGATGGATACAGACATTAGTAACTCAACAATTATTTGTCTGTACTTTGACTGTTTGATAGTTTCCAGCATGTCTTCAACAAGGAGAGAGAAATTCATTTTGAACATGGCCATAGCTAACAGGGTTGGTTGCTATGGAAAACACACCTCAGTTACAATGATGCCATCGGGTGTTTGCTCCAGGATCTGATATACTTGGCCATAGAATCCAGGAGGAGTTTTATTCAAAGACTCATAGATTTGATGTCTATTCAGCCAGCATCTTTCATTCCATTTAGGCTGGAGAATATCCAACAGAAGTTGCTTAAGTTCACTAGGTATTGGATGTGGGTCCTGCTTAAGCTGCTGAAACTTACTGCCCTGATGTATATAGGAGTAGAGAATACCTCTCATATATTTTATACACTTTATAGCCGAGTGCTCCATGGTCCCTCCCTTGTCATCATCCATGTGCCTGCATGCAAGGGCTAAAGTCGAGACCTAGGTAGCATGGTATAGGCTATTTTTTGTTTTGTTTTGTTTTGTTTTGTTTTGCTTTTGGTATAGGCTATTTTGGATCTTGACATTTTGGTCATCACCACATGCTTTAGTGGGAAAGAGACCTGTGGTTTGACTTGAAATTTCTGTAATAATGAACCCTAAGGGTAGGGTTTCATTATCAGGTCTTGGAAGATTAATGCTTTTAAAGGATTCATAAACTGAGCCATTCCTTAAGAAATTGGGTGAAGAGGAGATGACTATATCAGGCAAGCTGGCCATTTCAGATTATTGACTCTAATCGTAAGTGTCTCAAGCTGATTTGAACATTTGACCTGGGATTTCTACTCCAGGACCTTGGAACTCATTTTGGCCATAAGCCCAACCAAACCCATAATTGTGCTTGGGCTGCCACCTTGCTATTTTTTTTTGCCACCTTGCTATTTTTTTTCATAATTTCTATGTATTCATTTATTTCAAGCACATGTTCCTTTATGTCCTTGAACATAGCTGTAGCTGCTTTAAAAATCTTTATCTGCTCATTTAAACATCTGTGTCATCTTGAAGTTGACATCCATTGTTTGTCTTGTCTGTTGTGAATAGGCTTTGCTTTCCTTTTTCTTCATATTTCTACTGATGTCATCTTGCTATTGGTAATAATTCATTGTGGGGGCTCTGGCTTCTGTTATTTTCCTCTAAAGAGTGCTTGGTTTTGTTTTCTTTGTTTTATTAGGAATTAACTTGTCTGGACTCAAACTCTAAACTTTATCTCCAGTGTGGTGGATAACAGACCTCTGTTTACTTCTTTTATGCTTAACTGAGTCACTTGGAGTCTGCCTTGCACTTGTGTAGTATAGGCATCAACTGCAGATTTGAGTAGAAGTAACATGCAGAATTTGTGGCTTCCCTTTGTGGCTCTCTCCTTTCTGAATTTCCCCTTCTCATTCAAACTGTAGTGGTCATCTCACAATCTGTTTTCTAGTTCTTAAAATCAGTGTAACTATGAGTTTCTAACTGAATTTTAGTTGCCACTGTGGTATCTCTTCAAGAAAAACAAACAGAAAAAAAAAAAACCCAAAAAACCCAAAACATAGGAGCTAGAAACTCACACAATACTGTCCCTGTTATCCAAGTGTTCACCCCCTTCTAGTTTCTGCTTCATTTGGTTACTCTGTAGGGTTTTAGGTAGCTGCTTTTGTATTTTTCCTATAATTTATACTTATCTGTGAAAGATTTTGTTAAATAGAAGCTACTTTGGCCTTGTAGGAAGCAGAACCCCAATCTTTAACTTTTGACTTTTTTGTGTCTTTACATTCCTCTTTAGCTTGTAGATAGCATATAGTTGAGTTTTGCTTTTTTATTTAGATTGATGGTTTCTGCCTTGTAATTGGTGAGTTTAGAGCATTTATATTTAAAGTAATTTTTAATATGGTTGGTTTAAGTTTGACATACTGTTCTTTATCTAATATCTGGTCTCTCTGTTCTTTGTTCTTTTTTCCTTCTTTGGAGCTTTTTTTCCCGGTATCTCATTTTAACATTACTATTGTTTTTATTGGCCATAACTATCTTTTTTTTAAACAAATCAATGTTATCTATACATATTAATAAAGCATAAATCCATCCAAAGTGTACAACCAATGGTATTCAGTAAAATCATATCGTTGTGCATTCATCATTTCAATCATTGTTAGTGTTTTCATTATTCCAATAATAAAAAGACAAAAAACATAACAAAAAAAACCTCATCACCTCTCAATCTCTCTATGCTTCCCCTGGCATACATAGCTGCTATTCTGTATCTGTCTTTCCAGTTTATTTGTATTTATATATATATTTTTAAGATTTTAATTTTTTTATTTATTACATATCCCCCCCTTTCTGCTTGTTCTTGCTGTGTTCATTCTTGCGTTCTTTTGTGTCCACTTGTGTGTGTGTGTGTGTGTGTGTGTGTGTGTGTCCCCCCCCGGTGCAGGGACCCACCGAGTCAGCTCACCTCGCGGCAGCCTGCCTGCTTGCGGGGGCCTGCCCTGCCCACGGCGGCTTTGCCTTCTCAAAGCAGTCTGCCCACGCAAGGAGGCCCCGGGAACCAAACCCCGGGCCTCCTATGTGGTAAACCGGCACCCTACCAACTGGGCTACAGCCGGCCCCCTGTATTTATATTTTGTAAAAACACTCATATATGCAATATCACCCATATTCATATTTTACATGAGGTTTCACCATGTTACACAGTCCCATGTTACATTTTTTAAACAAATCAATTTTATTGATACATATTAATAAAGCATACAATTTATCCAAAGTGTACAATCAATAATATTTGGTATAATCACATAGTTGTGTGTTCATCACTTCAATCATTATTAAAGTATTTTCATTATTTCAATAATAATAATAAACAAAACCCAGACAAACAGACAAGAAAATTCCTTGTCTTTCAATCTCTATTTCCCCTGCTGTACATAGCTGCTATTTCTGGCTATTCTTGCACAATTATTTATTTGTTTATTAAGCAGTTTTATTGAGATATATTCACATACCCTATGATCTATCCAAATTATATAATCAATGGCTTTTTTTTTTTAGCTGTTAGGAAGTCCTTTGCTGTAAAATTGTAAAATAAATAGAAAAATAGATTGAAAGAAATTACAAACTTTATAAGAGAGAGCAAGGCCAGAACAGATTTAATATAATCAATTGTAAAAATTAGATAGCATAGCAACAAACATTTATAAATGTAAATAATAATTCAAATATAATAGAAATTAATTATAACATAATTCTAATGTTTATATTACAGCTCTAACTATTGGACATAATAATTTCTAAGAATGAAATGAATTATTGGTGTAGTTATTCAATTTCCATTTAGGCCATAATTCTTTCTAGATAATCAAATTCCTATTTGGGAATTCCTCACATCTTATTGGAATGAATTACAACAGATAACAACTTGCCAACTCATAATTTTATGAGGCAGAAAATCTCAAAAATCATGTTCAACAGTAGTCATGCTAAATCATTACTTTTTTTTAAGATTTATTTTTTATTTATTATACATCCCCCCCTTTTTGCTTGTTCTTGCTGTGTTCATTTTTCTCTGCATTCCTCTGTGTCTGCTTGTCTCCCCCTGTTGGGGGGACCTGCCGAGTCAGCTCACCGGCAGGGCGGCCCGCCAGCTTGTGGGGGCTCGCCCTTGCTTGTGGGGGCTTGCCTTTGCCCGCAGGGGCTTGCCTTTTTGCCCAACCGCGGGGGCTTGCCTTTGCCCATGGTAGCGTGCCCTGTCCACGGCGGCGTGCCCCGCCCGCTTTGGCTTGCCTTCTTGAGGCAGTCTATTCATTCGAGGAGGCCCAGGGACCGAACCTGGGGCCTCCCATGTGGTAAACCAGCACCCTACCAAATGGGCTATACAGCTGGCCCCGCTAAATCATTATTGATCCAGATAGATTATTTTATTTTATTATTATTATTTTTTTAAGATTTATTTTTTTATTTATTCATCCCCCCCCGCCCCACTTGCTCTTGCTGTGTGTCCATTCTTGTGTTCCTCTCTGTCCACTTTGTCCTCCCCCGTTGCGGTGACACACCGAGACCGGTCAGCGTGCAGGTGGCTTTGCCCCACTTATGGGCGGCTTCTGCTTCCATTCATGGCCGGCTCTGCTTCAGTTCGCAGGTGGCTGGCTGCGCTCCGTTTGTGTGTGACCTGCCCTGCCCGTGGCGGCTTTGCCCTGTCCGTGGCAGCTTTTTGCCCTGCCCACGGCGGCTCTGCCCGCCCATGGCGGCTTGCCCTTCTCAAGGCGGTCTGCCCGCTCGGAGAGGTCCCTGGGAACTGAACCCGGGACCTCCCATGTGGTATACCACCACCCTATCCACTGGGCTATATGGCCGGCCCCGATTATTTTAATTAAAGAGTATGAATAAGAAAGGGTTAAAGAAAAATGAAGTACCCCAAAATATATCTATTCTCCAGCCCTCCTCAATTAAAAGCAAGTATATATTTGTACGAAAAAAATTACAGAATACAGATCACAGGAACAGTTTGCCAGTTGCACTGTGTAATTATTGTTCATATATTATAATGCTGTTATTTTACATTTATCTGGTCTACTCCAGCTCTTTTTTGGTTACTATTTGCATGGAATACCTTTTACCAACCTTTCGCTTTTAACTTGGTTTTGTCCTTATGTCTGAGGTGGGTCTCTTGTAGACAACAAATAGACAGCTTATATTTTTTAATCTATTCTATCAGTCTATGTCTTTTGATTGGGGAGTTCAATCCATTAACATTCAGTGTTATTACTGTAAAGGCATTACTTACTTCATCCATTTTGTCCTTTGGCTCTCTGTTGTCATATCGCTCTATTGTCTCCTTCTCCTAATAATCTTCATTTCTAAACTCTTCTCCAAATCTCTCACCCTTGTTTTTTCCTTTCAGGCTGCATTACCCCCTTTATTATCTCTTGCAAATCTGGTCTTTTGGCAACATATTCTATCAGTTTTTGTTTGTCTGTGAAGACTTTGAACTCACCCTCATTTTTGAAGGACAGTTTTGCCAGATACAAAGTTCTTGGCTGGCAATTTTTCTCTTTGAGTACCTTAAATACATCATATGACTTTATTCTCTCCTCCATGGTTTCTGATGAGAGGTCTGCACTTAATCTTATCAAGTTTCCCTTGTATGTGATGCTTTGCTTTTCTCTTGCTGCTTTCAGAAGACTCTTTATCTCTGATATTCGTCATTCTGAGTAGTCTGTGTCTTGGGGTGGACCTATTTGGATTTATTCTGTTTGGGGTGTGTTATACTTCTTGGATATTGATATTTATGTCCTTCATAAGGGTTGGGAAGTTTTCAGTCATTATTTCCTCAAATATTCTTTCTGCCCCTTTTCTATTCTCTTCTCCTTCTGGGACATCAGTTAACACAAATGTTTGTGCGTTTCACATTGTCACTCAATTCCCTAAGACTCTGTTCCATTTATTCCATTCTCTTCTTTTCCTGTTCTCCTGTCTTTTCCAGTTCAGATGTTCTGTCTTCAAGTGGTTCAAATCTGCTCTTCTGTGCCTCTAATGTATTTTCAATCTCATCCATCACGTCTTTCATTCTCATAAGGTATGATACTTTTCTTTGCAGGCTTTCAAATTGTTCTTTATGCTCTCTCACTGCCTTCTTAATATCCTTTATTTCTTTAGTCATATTTTTAAAAAATTCTTTGAAGGGATTTAAGAGAATTGTGTTATTATCATTGATTAATTGTATTAAATCCTATATCTCTTTAGGATATTTGGTATGTTCTTTGGGCTGGGCCATCTCTTCCTGTTCCCTAGTATGGCTTGTCATTTTTTGCTGATGTCTAGGCTTCTGAATATGTTGGTGAATTTACTCTGATGGCTAATTTTTCTCTCTTGCCTATTGCTTTTTTTCACAGCTCTTTTTTGATATTTGGTTCAAGTTATTCTCAGTCTTTAAAATTGCCTGGCTTAAGTTTTCAAAATCAGGCCTGGGACTCACTAGTGGGGCACAGATTTTCTCCCAGGGGTTGGATACAGAGAGCCCAGGTTTTGTCCATGCAATTTCCAGAAAGGCCAGCAGATGGCACTAGTCAGGGCACTGGTCCATCTTTCCACAGAGATGTTTCAGTCTCCACTTTCCTGTGTTCCAGTGTTGAATCTCCAGATCAGAGATTCAAAGTGAGCTCTGCTGGCCAAATTCACTGAAGAAAAGCACCCCAATCTCCCCTGCCTTTCCCCTTGAAACAGCCGACAGGGAGGAAGATGTTTGTTCCCCTCTCAGGTTGTTGCAGTGAGCCAGGTATTTTACCCTAGCTTAATATCTTGGGATGGGGAATGGGAACCCTTCCCAGCTACCACAGGAGCTTGATAACTCATGTTTGTTGTTTTGGCTTCTTCATCTCTCTTTCCCTCACTCTCCTGGGAGTTGTGTAGCCCTGTGCTTGTCTGCTGACCCCCCTGGTCTGCTGTCCCTTGGACAGCTTTTGGCTCTTTCTCCATTGTTTTTGTGAGAGCATTCAGCTCTACCTGTTAGTCTGTAGCCATCTTCCCACAATCCCTATAATTATATTTTAAAGTGATTTTTGAGGGTTTATAATATGCATCTTTTACCACAGTTTACTTTCAAATAACATGTAGCACTTCACCTATTATGTAAACACCTTATAACTGTATATTTCAACTTCTCCCTCACAGTCTTTTCTCCATTGTCATACATTTTACTTCTACATATGTTACAAATGTTCTGCTATTTTTAAAATAGATTTTAAACTCATGAAATAATATTTTATATTTACTAATAAATTTGCCATTTGTGGAACTCTTCTTTTTTTGTATAGATCTGTTTTTCATCTGGTATGATTTTCATTCAGTGTGAAGAATTTCCTTTAATATTTTTGTAGTGCAAGTTTGTTGGCAAAGAAATATTTCACCTTTTATTGCTCTGAAAAAGGTTTTGTTTCCCTTTCCATTTTGAAGAATATTTTTGCAGGAGATAGAATTTTTGATTGACAATTTCTTTTTTTTCCCATCACTTTAAAGGTGTTATTCCATTGTCTTCTGCCTTATATTGTTTTTGATGCAAAGTCTCCTGTCATTCTCATCTTTGGTTTTCTGGCTGTTTTAGTATTTTTTCCCTTGTCACTATTCTCAGCAATTTGATTCTTATGTGCCTTGGTGTGATTTTTATTGTGATTATCATGATTGAAGCTTGTTGAATTTATTGGATGTGTGGGTTTGTAGTTTTCATCAAATCTGGAAATGTTTTGGCCATCTTTTTTCAAGTAAGTTTTTATTCCTCCCTTCTTGGACTCCAATTACAAAGTTGCTAGACTTCCTGACATTTTACTATGGGTCTTGAGTATTTCTTCAATTTTTTCTTCTTTGTGCTCTAGTTTGGATAGATTCTATTGCTATATCTCCAAGTAGTTATTCTATACTGTCTAATCTGCTTTTAAGCCTATTCAGTGAACTTATCAGTTCAGATGTTATAATTTTCATCTCTAGAAGTTTCATTTGATGTTTGTTTATATATTCCATTTCCATCCTCATTATATATATATATGTTTTCCTTTAAATCTTTGAACATATTTGTAATAGTTGCTTTTAAGTCCTCTCTACTAATTCCATCATATTCTTCATTTCTAGGTTTCTTTATATTGAGTGATTTTTCATCTGGTTATGGCATAATTTTTCCTGATTCTTCACATATCTAGTCATTTTTATTGGATGCTAGTTAGTATAAAAGTTACATTGTCAAGTATGTGGATTTCATTCCTTTCTTTAATGACTGTTGGGTTTTATTTTGTCTGATAGATAAATTACTTGCTGATTGGCTTGAACATTTTTGGGGCTTGCTTTCAAGCTGTTAGGGCAGGTATAAATTATTCTTCCTCTCTGGTTAACTTAGCTCTACTACTAACGTGTAATCCTTCTGGGATCTTTACTGAATGCCCCAGTATCAACAAGGTCTCTTCACTCTGGCTTATTAGAACTCAAGCATCCTACAGCCCTGTGTGAACCACAAGGACTTTTCTGTTTGAAGTTCCTCAGTTGTTCTTTCCCGACCTTGAGAAATCTTATCCCATTTATGTGCTGCTTAATATTCATCCAAAACTCAGTGGGACACCATACATATTTCTGGAGCTCTTTTCTTGGTACATCCCTCCCTCTTCTCTAGTAATCTGCCCCACACACTCCAGCTGCCACAACCTCATCAAACTGTTTTTCAGTGTTGTTGTTTATTTAATTTTATTTAAAAAATGCTTTAGATTACATTAATGGTACATCAAAAATATAGGGGGATTCCCATATACTACACCCCATTCCCCCTCCCACATATTCCCCCATTAACAACTACTTTGATTAGTGTGGTTCATTTGTTACAATTAATGAACACATATTGAAGCATTGCTACTAACCATGGTCAATATTTTACATTATAGTTTACACTTTGAACTGCACATTGTTAGAGGTTTTGCCAAAATGTTTAATGGACCATATCAATCATTGCAATATCATGGAGAACAATTCCAATGTTCCCAAAATGCCCCATGTTACATCTTTTCTTCCCTCTCCTTCCTGTCAGAACCTCTGGTGGCCACTGCCTTTATATCAATGTTACATGTTCTTCTATTGTTAGAATAATAATGTCTACTTTAGTCCATAGTTGCATTCCCACCCTATGTTTCTTCATTCCTCAATACTGAGGATTTTAGGATGGTGATGCCCACTCTGTTTCTAATGGAAAGGGGGCTTAGATCCCATGGGACAGATGGATGGAACTGTCTTGCTTGCAGTTGTAGATAATTTCAGTTTTTGGAGATGGGCATTGCCCATTTTCATACTTTTGTTAGTTGTGCTGGGCAAGTTCAATGAACTTGAGAGTAGGTGTTGGCTGCAACTCTGCTGAGATTCAGGGCTCAACCAACATATGAACAGCCAGAAGAGTTAAGTCTCTGGTACACATATTTAATGGGTATAGTGCTAATTATAGATTCAAATAAAAGGGACAGAAGAGCCATGTGTAGGGAAATTATAAATGAGTCTAACTTTTACATTGAGGAACATATATACCAAGGTCAGGCACACTGACAGGGTGCTGAATTCCTGAGATTGTCTGCCCTGCCTATAGTGTCTAGATGTCTGTAGAGTCCTCAGGAGCACCCCTGCTTGAGGTACAGTTTACTGTTCCATTTAATGAGATCCTCCTGAGATGTGTGTAAGCATAACACCTGGAATGACCTCCTGACTCACTTTGAAATTTCTTATCCATAAAAACTCATTTGTATTTAATTTGAACCTTTTGGTCGGGTCTTTTTCCAAATGCATTGCTAGTTGGTGCTTAACAGTAATCCCTTGGTGTCAGGGAGGCTCATTCCTAGGCGTCATGTCCCACACTGGGGTGAAGGTTATGAGTTTATCTGCTGAATTTGGCTTGGAGACAGGCCACAATTGAGCAACAAGGAGGCTTTCAGGAGGTAACTCTTAGGCAATATATAATACTAAGTTAAGTTTCAGTTTCACAAGACAAGGTTCATAAATGCAGCATCAGTATCAATATAGCCCAGTATA
>PVKH010020869.1:0-14514 GCA_004027955.1 Chaetophractus vellerosus | reverse complement strand
GCAGAAACGCACTTCCTCCGCGTGGGACTCCCTCCACGCTTGGTTGAGGCGGCGCAGAAAGTACCCTTTTTCGAACGTACCCTTTGGCCGGTCTACTTCCGCCAAGCGCTTTCTGGCCCAAAGATTTAGTTTTATCAAACGTCAGGGTCTCGCTTTTCTCCCTTTCTCCGTTTAACCCCTTCCGCGCCTCCTCCAAAGAAAGCAGTATGGTGCCCAAAGGGCTGGTAGCAGCCAGTCGGTCCTTTGTCCTGGGCCAGGAGGAAGTGACCGTTCTTTATTAATGATGCTCATCTATGAGGCAGGAGCAATAATGGCCCCCCTGTGGGACATTTTAATTCTGGCTACCAGCACTACCCCTTACCAACTGTGTCCAGCTTGAGCCCCTTCTCGTTTGTTAAATTAGGTTGATGAATCAAATAAGATCATGCAAAGCCCTTAGAACAATAGTGGCATAGAGCAGTACCTGGAATAAATGTTAAGTAAAAATAAAAAAGAGCTATCGGAATTTATCGAGCCCCCATAGAAGGCACGAGAATGGCCTTCGCCCACTCACCTGAGGTCAAAGAGCAGGTATTTGACATGTTTGCTCTTTTCCAGGAAGCCTTTCAGGCTGATATCTACGCAAGTTTATGATTTTTTTCAGCTGCACTCTTCCTCTTTTCCCATTATGCAGGGCTTTGTACTGGATATGGGGTTTTTTGTTGTTGTTTTGTTTTCATTGTACTAATCACTGTAGTAGCTGCCTGTGCTTGTGATAATTTATAAGAGAATGATGAAGAGTTAGAGATATTATCTTCCACAGGAAATAAACCCCAAACGTGTGACTCACTAGTGATCCACCAAGTCTGGAGATGTTGAGGAATAATAACCTTTCCTTTCCAGGCTGAATTATGAACTTGGGTTTCAGTTGCTTTCTGTCACCCCTGCAGGACTCATAAATCCTTGACACTTAAGAGGCTGACTCTTCTCAGTTGCTGACCTGTAACTGAAACTGAATGATACCACCAATCCACAGTGAAATTAAATCCCAACGCAGTTGAAGAGCTGGAGTTTCCTTATCCTGTAGAACAGTTAACTCTCTCTTTTGCAGTTGGAATAGAAACGTTTATATGAAATTTAAAAATACAATTAATCTATGATAATAAAAATTAGAAGAGAGGTTAGTTTTGAGGCAGCATTGATGAGAATGGAGCATGGGAACCTGGGTTGTGATTACACAATTCAATATAATGGAAATGTTCATCTGGTATAGGCTAAAGATTTATTCACCTTATGTAAGTTATATCAATCACAGTGAAATAAGTAAAACTGAAATGGGAATATAAGCATCATATATATTTAAATGAAATAAAGTACAATGTAATCCCATTTTGGTAAATATTTATATATATATATTAATATATGTGGAAGGGAATGTACCAAAATGTTAATTTCCTCTGGGTGTTGGAGTAATGGAGAGTTTTATTACTTCTCTCTTTATGTCTATTTTTAAAATATTCTGCAGTGACCATGTATTGCTTTTGTAATAATGAAAAACAATGAAAGTTATTTTGCAAACCCTCTGTGTTCTGGTAGCTAACACCTCAGTTTTCAGAGAGGAAAACATACTGTCTGGTAAATCAAAAATAGAAATGTAAGCATGTTGTTTAGAAATCTGGAGTTACTTCTAAAAGATGTTGCCTCTGGAGAAGGTGTAGGGTATTGTCTTGCTCCTTTTCATTTCAAGTTCTTGGGTATGGATTTTTCTTTTTTTATATGTATGTTTTACTTTGCTAAATAAATTTTAAAAGATAAAATATGTCTCTGTACCATTTTTTTTTTTTTCATCCAGGTTACCCTATCCTTAACCTTATAACTGAAAGGAACTTTTGAACAGCAGTTATCAGGAAGAGTCAGGTTTTGAATTGCTCAATATAAACCATGAGGTTTCTTTCGTTGTTTTGGGATTGAAGCAGCTTCTCAATCAAAACTGCCTCCTGGGTTTAGGGGAGGGCCCTATGGTTTGAAGCCATTCCTAATTATATGTCTTATTAAAACAGCTGGAAAGTTACAGCTTGTGTATCTGGTGCCCTCTAGTGCATTATTTGTAAACATCAAAAGTATAGGTACTCTTGCTAGGCTAAGAAAGAGAGAAAAAAAATACTTCAGTTCACCTTCCCAGTGGGAGCCTTTTTTTGCTTTTGCTGACATCCAAAGAAACTTGGCCCTTCCTGTACGAACAGGTTGTTTTCTAGCCCTGACACTCACCAGGCTGTGACCTTGCACTAGTTTCTTCATCTTTCTAAGCTTCAATTTCCTCATCTGTAATATGAGAATGATGGTCATAAGTACCATATAGGATTCTTTTTTTTTCTTTTAAAGATTTTTTTTTTTTACTTTTATCCATTTGTTGTTGTTGTTACATATCCCCCCCTTCTGCTTGTTCTTGCTGTGTGTCCATTCTTCTGTGTTCTTCTATGTCTGCTTCTTGTCTCCCCCCGTTTTTGCGGGGACGTGCCGAGTTGGCCCTCCGCGCAGGCGACTCGCCCTGCTTGTAGGTGGCTCCATTCCGTTTCACGGGCGGCTCCGCTCCGTGTTTTGCGGGCTGCTCGGCTCCATGATTCGCGGCCGGCAGCTCCGTGTTTCACAGGTGACTTGCCATGCCCGTGGCGGCTCCGCCCTGCCCACGGTGGCTTGCCTTTCTCAAGGCCGTCTGCCCGCTCAGAGAGGTCCCAGGGAACCGAACCCGGGGCCTCCCATGTGGCGTACTGGCGCCCTTATCCATTGGGCTATACAGCCAACCCCCCATACAGGATTCTTGCAAGGACTAAATGTTAAAGAGTAACCAAAATTGTTGTTTGGTTTTTTGTTTGGTTTTTGTTTTGCTTTGTTGTTGTTTAAGCATAATCTGAGTCAATTCATGCCAATTGTGAAGTCTGGGAACATGTTAAAGTTATTTTTCACCCTTCACAGTTCCTATAATTACACACCCTCAAAATATGTCTTGTTTTAATGTTCCAACTAAATGGTCATATAATAGATCCTTGAAAACATAGGACAAGATGTATAATGACAGAAAGGTAAAGTATTAATTAGTGTAAAACATTGGAGACTTGGATTCAACTTTCTATTCTTTAAACCAGAAACTCCAGATGTCTTTGTCTGGATTAGTGTTCTTGAAAGGGCTCTGGGCTGTGGACTGGAATTATGTTATCAATGTATAAGTGTGAGAGCAGTGTGATTGACTTTATGGAACCCGTGTGAATCATGATTTACAAAATCAACAAGAGTAATGGGTTCCAGAATCCTGCCCTCATCCATTCTCATCCACTTCCAGCATTGCTTAGGTTATACAGCTCAAATGTACACTAACAGTCCAAGAGATACCTTCTCCGTCCAGATATTCTAGGAAACAATCTATAATCCTTTCCCTTCACTGACAGGCATGGACTTTGGTGCTTAACACCACTACCTCCTGGGCTCCTGAGGGAACCCAGTTACCTAAGGAAAGCAAGGGATGCTTCTGACCCCCGAGTCTTTGGTTGGGCTCCTGTATATAATCAATGTCTCATGGTTCTTTTTCTTATGTTCCTTATATCTTATAGTATTGTCTCCCCTTCCATTGCCTGAGTGGTAAACCATATTAATTTTTCTCACAAACAGCTACCAGTTACACATTTATTCAGCCTCTATTATGTGTCTGGATACTTTGCTAAACATCTTACATACATTATTTCTAGCTTTCACAATCACAGTCTATAAGGAAGAGGATATTATTTCCATTTTCCAGAGGAGGGAATTATGCTAGGTCACACAGAGCCAGACTTCCAACCTAAGTTTGCCTCCTTTTCCAGAAAGCCCACCTATCTAGCCCTACCATGAAATAACTATTATAACTGTGATGTCTCACATTGCATAACAGCTTGCACTTTTCCAAATGCTGGCCTGTGAGGTATCATTTTCTCTTCCAGAAGACCTTTGGTGTCATCAACTGTGCCTCCAAGATGGGGAAGCAGGGGCTGGCCATATAGCCCAGTGGATAGGGCGCTGGTATACCACATGGGAGGCCCCAGGTTCGGTTCCCGGGGACCTCTCCTAGCAGGCAGACCGCCTTGAGAAGGGCAGAGCCGCCGTGGGCAGGGCAAAGCCGCCACGGGCAGGGCAGGTCGCCCACGAACAGAGCGCAGCCAGCCACCCACGAACTGAAGCAGAGCCGGCCGCGAATGGAAGCAGAAGCCACCCACAAGTGGGGCAAAGCCGCCTGTGCGGTGACCGGCCTTGGCGCGTCGCTGCAATGGGGGAAGACAAAGCAGACAGAGAGGAACACAAGAATGGACACACAGCAAGAGCAAGCAGAAAGGGGGGGGTGGGGGAAATGTAATCAATAAAAAATAAATCAAGATGGGGAAGCAAATTCTTTTCTGGTAGAAGATTTCAGCTGTTACTATTTACCCCCCAGAGGAGAAGCTGCAAGATTTACAGCTGAGAATACTGAGACCTGGCTGTGTAAGCACATAAAAGAAGTGGTGACAAAAGGGGGGAGGGATGTCACACTGGCCATCACTGTCACAGTGCATTGGATGGTGAACTCCTCCACTGGATGCTGTACCCCAGTGCCAAAAGCACTTGCTTGGTTGACAAATCCACATTGTGCATTCCTTCAAAAAGCCCGACCTTCTCAGCACACATGCTCATTCACTCCTGTGAATGATGTGGTCTCTTTTAACTGAGTTTCCTCTCTCTAACTCTCCGCCCCCACCCCAACTTGCGATTGACCTAAAAAACTTCCTCCTGGTTTATGCTTTTACCTCTTTGTAGGATCCCAGTAAATTGCCCAGGCTTGTGTGGGTGGAAGACTATAAATCAAAGTGGCAGGCATCAGCATGGGGGAGGGGTCGCCCGAAGGGTGGAAGGGCCTTAGCTTAAAAACAAATGAGGGTCTCCATGGGGGAGGTGTGGGGGGTTGTTTTTCAGGGACTGCTTTCTGACTAGGCACTTCACGGGACCCTAAGGTTTCAGGAACTTTTAGAACAAGCACCTATGAGAGCTGTCCTTGTATGCATGCGTCTTCTGCAGGAGTTTCATCAAAACATGGGGGCCTGGAGGTTCTATTAAACCAAAGTTTCTTCTTTAGCAAAATAGGTCGCATAATGTTATTTTCTGTTTTCTCCATAAATAAGAAAATTAACAAAATGTCAGAAAGACAGATTTTTAAGAGCTCTAACTAAACATCATTTGAGGGAAAACAAATCTTGTCAATTCTCAATTATCTGTGTGAATTGGAGAGGATCCAGATAAAAGAATTCCATTGGGACTTTGATTTACTATTCATTTACATTTGGCTTTAGGAGGCATTTTAGTAGTTAACATTTTAATAAGAATGTGTCTGGTTCTGAGAATTTACAGCTGTTTACTGCAAATAACAGAACTACTCAGTGAAGATGCTGACAGGGCTGAAATACTGTCAAGTTACTTTTCCATCCTCTTGGACAAACTGGTAAGTGAGGGCTGGGAACAAAATGGGCTTTAGAATCAGACAAGTTTTGCTGGTGTGCAACTTTTCAGATTCCTCATTTAGAAAATGAGGGGAGCAGATCTGGCTCAAGCGGTTGAGCACCTGCTTCCCACATGGGAGGTCCCGGGTTCAGTCTCCAGACCCGGAACCTAGAAAAAAAAAAGAAAAAGAAAATTGGGGAAAATGAAAGAAAAATCAAGATCCTTGACCCTGAAATCAAAGAATGCCCTTGGGAATTGTGAGAAAATTCTCAGACAAAACCAAGAACTACCAGAATTCAATCAGGTATTATTTTAATCTTCAAGTAGCAGCTGGGTGGGTTGCAAACTTCCTTGAGTAGAGCAGAGCTGCCCTTAATCACTGAGGGTGAATTTGGTCCTTGTGCCTATAAACAAAAGAAAGCTTCACTAACTAAACTGTAAGATCTTTCCAAGGAACACATACATTTTGAGGGTCAGGAGTTGGAACACTGTTCTGCTAGATGTTTAAATTTGGTATTAGGATACAGGTTCAACAAAGAGACACCAAAATACACTGGTGGTTCAACAGTGTCCTTCTCTCATTGCCTTCTATTTCATAATCCAAGACAGCTGCTCCTGCTCCTACCCTCATATCTAAATTCCAACAGATATATTCACTCTGCCTTTTTAAGATAAACAATACAGATGTTACATCACTTCTCCTGTGCAAGGGAGGCTGCTCAACTAATCTATAGCTGAGTGACCATGTGTCTAGTTAAAAATTCTATTACTGTGTAAGAAGAGAAGTATAGATTAGAGGACAACTAGCAGTTTTTGCCACAATTCCCTTCCTGGTTTTCCAACCTAAACCTAACTGATTATTCAAAGTACAAGCCATTAAACTTCCTCGATTTATAAAAAATGTTGAAAACTAGAGGCAGTTTTACCTCTTATTATTTTTGGATCACACAGGTAACACATGTTCATTCTAGGGGGAAATAATAGAAAACACAAATCAGTAAGAACTTAAGAATTAGCATCATGAAACTCCATCACCAGTGATAACCATAAAACCACTGTTGGGATTTTGATGTCTTTCCTGATGAAGCTCGCTAATACAAATGTACTCACATAAGTAACATGGAATCCCATGGTGGTTGTTGTCATTACATGATGATGCTGATAATAACAGACCTGTACTATCATGTGTTGGGTGGGGTGGGGGAAGGACTTTAAACTGTCACACAGTTTAAAGAAAACAGAAATTGGAAAACTTGGATTTTGTTCAACCTTTTTTTTTAAGGAGGTACCAAGGATTGAGCCCAGACCTCGTACATGCAGAGCGGGTGCTCAACGACTGAGCTATACCCACTCCTCTAGTCCTACCTCTTAACTGACCAGTGTGACTGAGAAAGTAACTTAATTTTTTTTTTTAGGCAAGCATTAAGCATTTGCTGTATTGAAATCTTTAGTTCTAAGCAGTACAGCATTACAGAGCATAATTTTAACACTTAGTTGCAGGCATATATATATATACATACATACATATATATATAAAGATTTATTTTGTTTATCTCTCCCTATCCCCTCGTTGTTTGCACTTGCTGTGTCTGTTGTCTTGTTGCTTTAGGAGACACCAGGAAGTGAACCTGGGACCTCCAATGTGGGAGGGAGGCACCAAATCGCTTGAGCCACCTCCATTCCTTGCTTTGTTGTATCTCTCATAATGTTTTTTCGTCTTGTGTCTTGTTGCCTCATCTTGTTGTATCAGCTTGCCGTACCTGCCCATCGCATCAGCTTCCTTTCTTGCTCGTCTTCTTTAGGAGGCACCGGAAACCTCTGCTCCTTGCTTTTTTGTGTCTCTCATTAAGTTTTTCTTCTTGTGGTTCTTGTTGTGTCAGCTTGCCATGCCTGCCCGTCACACCAGCTCGCTGTCTTCTTTAGGAGGCACTGGGAACCCAACCCAAGACCTCCCATGTGGGAGGGAGGCACCCAATGGCTTGCGCTACCTCCACTTCCTATATATATATATATATATATATTTTTTTTTTAACTTAAAATCTTAATGTTTCCATTACTCCATCTGTGGAATGGAAATTAATTACATTTGGTTTTCCTAATCCTCATCCCCATTATAAAATAGTTATGAGAATTAAATATCCCTTCCTGTATTCCTTCAAATATTCTTGGGTGGGCATTATGTGGCAGGTACTGAAAACAAGAGACATGGAGTAGAGCCTAGTGGGTGATGCATACCAGAATATTTTAAGGGATATCAGTGGTGATACATATGCCAAGAGTTACTACAAAGGAGTAGGTAACAACTCTCCCTAGTGTTCCCTGGTCCTTCCCTTCACCTCCCCTCACACTTTTTCCCCAAGGCCAAAGTGGGGTAGGGGTAGAATATAAAGTGGTCAAAGATGGGAGGGTATGGTCTAGTGTTGTCAGGTGGCCATTTTGCTCTGCCTTTCTCCCCCTAAATCCAGTCAGTCTTCTACTAATCAACATTTTCTGGCTTTATATGTTTTTTGTTTGCCCTATTCTCTGACAGGGAAGTGGGAAAATAGAGGTTTACAGAAGTTGGTAAAAACTAATGTCAGAAGGCAGAGTTCCATTTCTAGATCCAAGAAAAACTTCCTGTTTTAAGACCCTTCTTCGTAGCGGAAACTAGCTCACTCAAATGAAAGCCACAATGAATAATTCCCCTGATTTGTACCGTATGTTTAGTAAACCTGAAATCCCAAGTGATGAATAAGAAGAGAAACCGTGAGAAGGGAACTGACCAGGGTTCTTCCTCACTTCCTCCACCACTCTGAAAGAATAGTGACAACTGATGGGGTGGAAAAACATTGGGGCACATTATGCGAAGGTACCCTGGCAAAGACTCCATGGCTCAGCATTTCTCCATAAAGATTTTCCTTTTTAAAATAAAATCTAGAAAAGAAGCTATATTAGCCTCAACTATGCAGCAGTAATATTAACCTCAGAATCTTGGTTGAAAACAAGAAGAGTTTATTTCTTGCTTTCATTACATAACCAACACAGGATGGTGGTGGGATGGGATGTGGAAAGAGGGAAATTCAGTTCAAGAACACTGGTTGATAGAGGCTCTGACATATTGAGCTGTAGCACTGAAGCTTTGGCCTCCACCATCCTGGCAGTAGAAAAAGTGCATGGAGAAGTCAAACCTGCTCTTCTGTGCTTCAGCCTGGAAATGACATGTCTCACTTCTGTCTCAGTGATTGGACAGAGCATGACCACATATAACTCCACAGGGCCTGGGATATCTAGGGAAGCTTATAGTTGATGAACAATAAATGTCTCTGCCATAGCAGCACTTTAATGCTACATGCTTTCTGTACCATGTAGTAGCAGCTCAGAATCCCAGGCTGACCATGAAAAAATCACTTGAATCTAAATCTGATGAGAGGTCTCATCTGAGATTCTTTTCTAATTCCTGACTGTCTAACAGACTACCCTCAGGTCAACCCCTACCTTGTACCATATACAAACATTAACTCAAAATGGATCAAAGAACCAAATGATAAAACTCCTATAAGGAAATTTCAGGAGGCATCTACAAGACCTTGTGTTAGGCCGTGGTTTCTTAGAGTTTATGCTCAATGCACAAGCAACAAAAGAAAAAATAGATAAATGAGACCTCATCAAAATGGAGAACTTTTGTGCAAAGGACTTATCATGAAAGTAAAAAGACAACCTACAAAATGGGAGAAAATATTGGAAAACTACATATTTGATAAGGCTCTAATATGCAGAATATATAAAGAAATCTTACAACTCAACAACAAAGACAACAACCCAATTTAAAAATAGGCAAAAGACTTGAATAGGGATGTCTCCAAGGAAGATACACACATGGCCAAAAAGCACATGGAACAATGATCAACATCATTAACCGTTTGGAAAATGCAAATCAAAACTACAGTGAGGGAAGTAGATGTGACTCAAGCAATTGAGCTCCTGCCTACCACATTGGAGGTCCCTGGTTCAGTTCCTGGTGCCTCCTAAAGAAGACGAGCAAGACAGCAAGCTTGTGCAACAGGCAGGTGTGGCAAGCTGACTCAACAAGATGACAAAACAAGAGACATAATAAGAAAAATATAATGAGAGACACAAAAAAGCAGGAAACGGATGTGGTTCAAGCAGTTAGGAGTCTCCCTCCCACATCAGAGGTCCTGGGTTTCGGTACCTCCTAAAGAAACAAGGATGATGAACAGACACAGCAAGTGCAAACAACAAGGGGGTGGGGAGAAATAAATAATTAAATAAATTTTGAAAATAAAAAAAAATACCGTGAGATACCATTTCACACCCACTAGAATAGCTACTATTAAACAATGGAAAATAAATGTTACATAAGATGTGAAGAAATAGGAACTCTTGTTCATTGTTGGTGGGAATATAAAATGATGCAGCCACTGTGGAAGATAGTTTGACGGTTCCTAGATAACCTAGATATTTCAGATAACATAGAATTACCATATCATCTGTCAATCCCACTTCTGTACCCAAAAGAATTGAGAGCAGGGCATCTAACAGATAATTTGCACACTGATATTCATAGCACAGTTGCGAAAAGATGAAAGCAACCCAATCATCCATCAACTGATGGATACACAAAATGTGGTATATACACACTGTATTAGTCAGCCAAAGGGGTGCTGATGCAAAATAACAGAAATCTGCTGGCTTTTATAAAGGGTATTTATTTGGGGTAGAAGCTTACAGTTACCAGGCCATAAAGCATAAGTTTCTTCCTTCACCAAAGTCTGTTGCGACGTGTTAGAGCAAGACAGCTGCAGACATTTGCCAGGGTTCAGGCTTCTTGAGTTCCTCTCTTCCTGGGGCTCTATTTCTCTCTGGGCTCAGCTCCTCTGTTTCCTCCACAAGGTCAGCTGAAGACTATCAGGCGAACGACTCATCTCTTCCCGGTGCCTTCTCTCCTTCCTCATGACCAAACTCCTCTGTGTACTTGCTTCCCCGGACTCCAGCATTAAAACTCCGCTTCAGAACTCTAACTCAAAAAACTCCAACTGTCTTTTACCATGTCTTTTATCTTTGAGATCCCACCCACCAAGGGGTAGGGCTCAACACCCTAATGATGTGGCCCAATCAAAGCCCTAATCGTAACTTAATCATGCCCAGATGAACAGACCAGTTTGCAAGCATAATCCAATATCTATTTTTGGAATTCATAACTATATCAAACTGCTACACACACAATGGAATATTATTCAACTATAAAAATGAATGAAGTTCTGATACATAAGGCAACATAGATGAATCTTGAAGACATCGTGTTGAGTTAAATAAGCCAAACCCAAAAGGACAAATAATGTATGGTTTTACCTATATGAAATAATTAGAATAAGCAAATCCATAGAGTCAGAATCTAGAACACATGTTACCAGAGGCTAGGGTGGTGGTAGGGAATGGGGGGTTATTATTTAATTGGTACAGAGTTTCTCTTTGGTTGATGGAGAAGTTTTGTTAATAGATGGTGGTGATAGTAGCATAACATTGTGAATGTAATCAACATTATTGAATTATTTATATGAATGGTTAAAGGGGGAAAATATTAGGTAGTATATATGTTACTAGACTAAAAACATTTAAAGAAAAATAAAGAGACTTCAGGAAGATGGAATCAGAATAGGTAGGCAGGGCTCAACTCAAAAAAACAATGGAGTATGGGAAACAGATATGGCTCAAGCGATTGAGGTCCCACCTACCACATAAGAGGTCCCACTTCAGTTCCCAGTGCCCCCTAAAGAGGACAAGCAAGACAATGAGCTGACGCAGCGAGCTGATGCAACAAGATGACACAACAAAAGACATAAGGAGGAAAACATAATGAGAGATACAACAAAGCATGGAGCGGAGGTGGTTCAGGCATTGGGTGCCTCCCTCCCACATGGGAGTTCCCAGGTTTGGTTCCCAGTGCCTCCTAAAAGGAAAACAAACAGCAAGCACAAACAATGAGGGGGTGGGGAGAAATAAATAAAACTTTAAAAACAAAAACAATGGAGGAAAGACAAAAACTTCCCAGAGGATCTGCAGACTGCACACCCCCCAGGAGGACAAGAGACAGAGAGATGAAGAAACTGAAATGAAAACAATGAGTTACAAGCCCACACAGCTGGGAGTGGCACCCATTCCACCACCTTCATGGTGAACAGCCTGGATAACACCTGTGGCTCACTGCCTCCAACTAAGAGGGGAACAGAAGTTTTCCTCCATGGAAAGAGGAAGGGTGCGGTGGAAGGCAGAGAGTGGTTTCTCATCAGTGAATTTAGCCAGCAGAGCCCACTTTGATTCTCGCCTCTGGCCAGACCAGAATCATGGTTAAGTGGAGGCTGAAAGTTCACTTTTGTGGAAAGATTCATGAATGTGTATCATCTACTGGCCAGCCAGGTAACTGCAAGGAAAAAACTGCATTTAAGTGTCTCTTGTCCTGAACTCCTGGGAGCATATCTGCACCCCATTAGCAAGTACCTGGCCCTATTTTGATAACAAGCTGGGCAATTTTAAAAACTTAGAATTTCTTAAGTCAAACCAAAAAAATCAAAGAAGAGCCATGAAACAAAACCACTAGGCAAGAGAGAAATAGACCATCAGAGTAAATTCACCAGCATATTCAGATGCCTAGACATCAGCAAAAAATTACAAACCATCCTAAGAAACAGGAAGATATTGCCCAGCCAAAGGAAAAAAACAAAAATCCTGACAAAACACAGGGTTTAAGACAACTAATCAGTGATAATCACATAAATCTCCTAAATCAATGCAAAGAATTGATGGAAAATAAGACTAAAGAGATAAATCATATTAAGAAGACACTGGGGGGTGAACAACAACAAAAACAATTTGGAAGTCTGCGAAGAAAAGTTAACAGAGCTTATGGGAATGAAAGACACAATGGGTGAGATAAAAAATACAGTAGAGGCATATAACAGCAGATATGAGTTGATGAGGACAGAGTTAGTGAAATCAAGGACAGAACATCTAAACTTGAAAAGAGAAAATAATGAAAAAAATGGAGAAGAGTCTCAGGAAATTGAATGACAACACAAAATGCACAATCATATGCATTATCAGTGTCCCAGAAGGGGAAGAGATAGAAAGCGGGCAGAAAGACTATTTCAGGAAATAATGACCAAAAAAAGATCTAGAGTAGTGATACTAATATCAGACAAAATATATTTTAAATGCAAAACTGTTATAAGAGATGAGGAAGGGCATTATATATTAATAAAAGGGGCAATTCACCAAGAAGAAATAAGTGTAATAAATATTTATTCACCTAACCTGGCTGCCCGAAGATACATGAGGCAAACTCCGGCAAAATTGAAGAGAATGATAGACATCTCTACAATAATATTTGTATACCACTTCAGTATACCACTCTCAGCATTTGATAGAACATCTGGACAGAGGATAAGGAAACAGAGAGCTTGAATAATATGATAAATGAACTAGACCCAACAGACATATATAGAGCTTTACACCCCAAAACAGCAGGGTATATATTCCATTCAAGTGTCCATGGATCCCTTCTCAAGAATAGACCATATGTTGGGTCTCAAGACATCTCAGTAAATGTAAAAAGATTGAAATTATACAAAGCACTTTCTCCAATCATAATGGAATGAAGTTGGAAATTAATAATGGCCAGAAAAAGGGAAAACTCATAAATATATGGAGATGAAACAACACACTCTTAATCTGTGGGTCAAAGAAGAAAGTGCAAAAGAAATCGGTAAATATCTTGAGACAAGTGAAAATGAGAACATCTTATATCAAAACCTTGGGATACAGCAAAGACAGTGCTAAGAGGGAAACTTACAGCCCTCAGTTCTTACATTAAAAAAGAAGGGGGGCCGGCTGTAGCCCAGTGGATAGGGCGCCGGTTCACCACATGGGAGGCCCCAGGTTCAGTTCCTGGGGGCCTCTCCGAGCGGGCAGACTGCCTTGAGAGGGCAAGCTGCCATAGGCGGGGCAGAGCCGCTGTGGGCAGGGCAAAGCCGCCAGGGGCAGGGCAAGTTGCCTGCAAACAGAGCAGAGCCGCCCGCGAACGGAACAGAGCTGCCCACAAGTGGAGCAGAGCCGCCCGCAGGCGGGGCAGGTCACCTGCACGGTGAGCTGCCTCGGCGTGTTGCCGCAACAGGGGGGGGAGACAAAGCAGACATAGAAGAACACAAAGAGATGAACACAGCAAGAGCAAGCAGAAAGGGAGGAGATATGTAAAAAAAAAGAAGAAGAAGAAAGAGTTAAAATTGAAGACCTACCTGCATACCTGGAAGAACTAGAAGAACAGCAAACTAATCCCAAACCAAGCTGAGGGAAAGAAATAATAAACATCAGAGCAGAAATAAATGAAATTGGGAACAAAACAACAATAGAGAGAATCAACAAAACCAAAAGTTGGTTCTTTGAGAAGATCAAAATCAACAAACTCTTAGCAAGACTGACACAGAAAAAGAAGAGGAAAGATGCAAGTAAATAAAATCAGAAATGAGAGGGGGGTCATTATCACTGACCCCTCAGAAATAAAGAGGTCATAAGAGGACACTATGAACAACTGTAGGACAACAAAGAAGGCAAAATGGACAAATTTCTAGAAACACACAAACAACCTACACTGACTCTATAAGAAACAGAAGACCTCTAAAAACCGATCACAAGAGATCGAAACAGTCAGCAAAAACTTCCCAAAGATGAAAAGCCCAAGACCAGACAGCTTCACAGATGAATTCTACCAGTCATTCAAAGATGATCTTGTGCAAGCTCTTCCAAAAAATTGAACAGAAGAACACTATCAAACTAATTTTATAAAGCCAACATTGGGCCCGGCTAGATAGCTCAGTGGATAAAGAGCTCGCTGGGAAACCACATGGGAGGCCCTGGGTTCGGTTCCCGGGGACCTCTCCTAGCGGGCAGACCGCCTTGAGAATGGAAGCCGCCATGGGCGGGCTGGAGCCGCCGTGGGCAGGGCAAAAAGCTGCCACGGACAGGCAAAAGCCGCCACGGGCAGGGCAG
>PVKH010020868.1:0-14481 GCA_004027955.1 Chaetophractus vellerosus | reverse complement strand
GGCACCCTATCCACTGGGCTATCGAGCCAGCCCCTGATTTTCCTTTTAGGATATTAAAAATCTTTGAATATTACCATCTTACAAAAATTATATATTATAGATGATATGTTTTGCTATTCTACTCTTTTATTTTATTTTATTTTTGCTCATCATTTAAAATCTTCAGGAAAAAAAAAAAACAACTAACTGGAGGTATCCCTCGAGTATAAGTAAGTATAAGTAATTGTCCCTTGAGATATAGCATTGCTTTTTGAAAAGAAGCCATGCCTTGAGCTCCATGTTTGAGCTCCAAATCTGACCTATTATTAGATTATAGATTTCTCAGACCTCAGATCTCCTTCCATGATAATGCCTTTGCTTTTGAATTAAGAGATAGAAGATGCAGCTTCAATTCAGAAATTCTCCAAGGCTTTCTCTGTCTTTATTTCTACTCCTGAAAAAATCCAGAGGGGAGCACATTGAAGAAGGATGAGCCTAATGAGAATATATGTGTTCTCTCATAGAAGAACTTGAGTTTGGATAGTTTTCTGTTATCACAATTAAATATTGCAAAAATTAAATAATGGACAATTTTTATCACCCTTTTAAAACAGCTAGGTCAAGTGGTATGTAAAATTTGTTCTTTTCAGATTTCAAATAAAAATTGTGCTTTCTTCATCTAGCCTTATGTTTTCAGGTAACTCCAAAAGTTACATTAAATGAGTCAAGTAAATTGTGACAAGAGGAGACAGATTTATCATGAGGACCCAGGATTTCAAAAGCAATGCCAGTTCTCATTTACCCAGTTTGTAGAACAGTCAGTCTATAGTCCTTCTCAATTTTTCTGTTTTATCCATCTTATTTATGAATAAAACAACAAAAAAGAGCAGCAGAAACAATGGAAAACACTTGGAAAAGACAGAAATAAAGGAAAAAAAAATTGCCAGAGGCATATCTTGAGAGAGAATGACTCACTCAACAGCTCTCACCATATATTCAAATCAAGCAGCTAGAATGACAGCAAAGTTCCAAAAGAATAGTTATCACTAATGCTGGAACAGAGCAACAAAAATCTGTAAAGCAAAGAAGATAAGTTCTAATATATAGATTTCTTAATGTAAGTAATCTGCTTTATCCAGAACTTATGGTTTATATATTTATTTTAGTTTATGTATAGAAGATCAGTTAAGTATTTGAATACAACCAAGAGAAAGGAATACTTTATATGGTGACTCAGTATGCAAACACACATATATACTAATGTGCTAAAAATTTCATGAATTTTTCATGCAGAATGCAGGCAATGCACTCTGATCTTTCCTTTGTTCTTCTCTTTAATTTAAAAAAAAAACATTGATGGAAATCTACTAAATGATTTCACAGTCCATTAATTAATTGCCATGGTAGTTTGGAAAGAATAATGTATATACATTTACATGAGCCAAATATGTTTTTCCCTACTAAATAACTTTTAAATCACTTTCAATTTATTATGATTATGACAAATAAATTTCTTGATATTAAAGTGTTGTACAAAATAATGTATCACGTTATTTTCACTTCTAAAATTCTACCTAATGCAAAATTTATCTCTTTTATACATTCCTTTGTATACCCACAACTGGAAGTACTGTCTCCCTTCCTTAAATCCACAAATAGTACAAAGGACTTCTTTCACACTAGACAGTTAAAGATCTTGCTTTTATTAAATTAACTTGTGTACTTGCCTTCTCTTCGAGGTTGTGAGCTCATTGGTGCTTTATGTATATTTTGTAACTCAATTTTGTTGAAAAGGCAAGAAAAGAAGAGAGGGAGAAGGGTCATATGGCTATTTCAGAAAGTTGTGGTAGATAAGAGTGACATTTAAAACCCCAAAACTAGGATTTCAATTCTAGATTGTTTCTACCTTTCTTAAATCATTTAAATGTTTGATTGTGAAGATCTTCAACTTGATAACTCAAAATTTTCCAACACATTGTATCATTAGTCCTACTCTTACATGATTCACATGCAAACCCCCAAAATTTCAAGGCTTTTTTTCCAGCCAAAATTTACTCTGATCCTCCTTTCGTTGCTACTCACCTGTCTTCATGACATGGTCATTCATTTTACCATTTCTATCAATCTCTCCTGAAGATGCCACAAAATCCTTAATACTGCCTATGTGGCAGTTTTGTTGCTGTATGTACCCTAGTAATGCATGTTCATAAACGTAATCCGTTCCTGTGGATGTGAACTCATTGTAAATAGGATCTTTTGATGAGGTTATGTCAATTAAGGTATAGTTGGGTCTTAATCCTATTACTAGAGTCCTTTATGAAACTCCAACTGAGAGAAAGAAAGCCAGGGGAAACAAGACACTGAAATTCAATAATGGATATCTGACCCCTACCTGCTTGGGTACAAGTAATAACTGGTTTGCTTTAGACAAAGAATGGAATAGATACATCTCTAGCTGCTAAAGTGCTCATACACAATCAGCTGCTTATTTCCTAAACAAGTTAATCTTCCAGTTACACTAACATGTTGACCCAAACTAGCATATGTCAGAATGACTTAAGTAACCAAATATGTTCTGAACTTGCTTTATTTTATTGACTGGTATTTCCAGACAGAATTCATGACTATTTTGGGTAAGAAGTTGATTGATTTAGCTGGTTCATTTTGGTATCTAAGCCAAGTCAGACCCTCAAGGCATAGCATTCATACCATGGTGAATTTCCCTGGCACACAGCCCTAAATGACTGAAGGAATGTTATTAGAGTATTATGCCGGGCAACACAATTTAAAAAGAAAAGACAAGCTAGGGACTAGTATCAAGGAACAGAAGATGGGACTTTAAATTTCATCCATGAAGACAGGAGCATCTATTTAGGGAAAGCTAGAGTTGAATATAAGATGTGAAGGGAATAATGTGGTATCATTCAGGGATTACTTAGGGAAAAAAATCCCTCTATCTGTTTCAAGTAGAAAAGAGCTTTAATGCAGAAAATAGGTGTTTATCACACATTGGGAAGGACTGGAGAACTGAAAATTTGGAGGAACTCTGGGCAGAGGTCCAGCCATGGTCCAGGGAGTTGGAAGGTTGCTTTTTTCACATAAATGTTAGGAACTTACAGAAAAATGCTACTGAAATCACAGCAGCTCAATTTTGTATGAATTTCAGGGGAAAAAAGTTTACTTAGAAAATTAAAAAAACAAAACAAAACCTCACATCTGGCTAATATTTGCCATCATTAGCTGAGGAAGAAGAATGGCTTCTGCCTCTCCCTTGAATTTTCTAAATAGCATGTAACTGTATTTCATGTTTAGCAGAACCAAAATGATCCAGAATCCTGAAGAAAACAGGAGATGGAGAGGGAAGTGTGCAGTCAAGCAAATAAAGGCCAATGGCAGACAGCACACACAAGAGACTAGTTGGAGAAAACTCACAAAAACAGAAGCAGTAGTAGTTATGTGCGGCCTCTGTTGCCATATCGTTGTAGAGATAGCACAGATCAACAGGGGCAGAATCAGATTATAAGGAAAAGGATCTGAAACTTGGTATTTAGCATTTTTATTGGAGACTTTTGACTAGGGAAGCAGTGAAAATTGGGACTAAGCAGTGACAATATACTATGGCAGGATCTTGGCATCATACTTATCCTTTTAACTCAGCTAGAAGCTACTCCAGCGAGATGCTGCCCACACTCCTACCCCCTCTTTTGGCATAATAAGGAAGGTGTGTAAAAACTCTGTGATTGTAAGACTTTTGTGGAATTAATGGCATGACTCATCATTTTACCACAATTGGTGGAGTACCAGGCACTGTTCTGATGTAATTAAAGGGGCTGGAATCCAAGCATTGCAGTTGAACAAGATGTAGTGCTTTGATTATTACAGAAGAGCTAGTTTCCATGAAGCTAACTCTTTATGGATCTTGGAAAAGTTAAACCTTGCTGATCTGTTCCACTTCCAATTCTATATCCCCTTTACCCACAGCCAATATCCCAACTTGCTAGAGTTCATTATTATGTGCAGGGACAGAAAGCAACTTTTATTACTTAAGTTAGTACTATTACTTAAGCGGTGTTACTTAGGTGTTTTAGTTCCAAATCCTCACTCTTTCCTCATGAAGTATGCATTCATCCTTACTCATTTAACTTTAAACCTCCCACTGGGGTAGTCAAAAATATTTCCTACTGTGTTGATATTGGGCTTGCTTTTACCTATAAAATGTAACCTGAAGCCAAAATATGATTTGATTTCTTACAATATGCTATGAGAAGAACATTCTCCAAGTAGTTGATACCCCTTTATTCTGGACTCAGAAACTCAGGGAGCAGGCCTGAACCCATCCAGAAACCTGGAATCTAGCCTTATTGAGCTCAGTTTAACATGTGTTAGCCTAACCACGGCTGATTTCCATACCTGTGAGTATGTGGGCACGGCGATGTGTGTTTTTGTTAACCACGTGAGTTTTGAGTTAGAATTTCTGTTGTTGTTATTACATAACAGAATCTAATACAGCTTTCTTGCTCATGACAACTACTGTTGTCTTCAATTATCTTTTACCTTAGTTCATTATCTGCAAATGATTACATTAGGAGGCATCTCTAGAGAATCTTTGAGTATTTGGCTCAGTTCTTCCTGCTGCCATAAAAGAGAAGCAACCTTATTTGCCTTTGATAATTTGGATTAATCACCCAAGCCAGCAGAGAAATCTTTTGTCTTTGCAGGTTAGTTAGTGGCATGAGGAACACAAAAGATGATCGTCATAATGTCTAACCATGGGGGGGGGGGGCGGTTGGAGCATTGCTGTGTCTTTTGGAAGAAGCATGCATCTCTTAGTGGCATATTCATGTCCTCCTCATATTTCTTGAAATTGATTGTGATGGTTTGAAGCTGTTTGGCCCCCAGAAACATATGTACTTAAAGTTAATCCATTACTGTGGGTGTGGCACTTATGATAAGTAGGATAATCGGTGAGTTAAGGTGTGACCCATCTCATTCCTGGTGGGTCTTAATCCTCTTACTAAAGTCCTTTATAAGTGAATGAAATTCAAATGAAGAACAGAGAAAGCCATGGAATCAAGAAGCTGGAAACAATGGAAGAGAAGGAGAACCCAGATGACCCCATGTGCCTTGCTATGTGAGAGGAGTCCAGGATCTGGCAGCCAGTTTTCAGGGAGAAAGTATCACCTTGATGATGACTCAATTTGGACATTTTTCTCAACCTAATAACTGTAAGCTTGTAAACTTATAAATTCCCATTGTTAAAAGACAACCCATTTTATGGTAACTGCTTGAGCAGCTTTAGCAAACTAGGACAGATTTTGGTACCAGGAAAAGTGGGGTGCTGATATTGCAAATGCCAAAAATGTTATAAAAGACTTTGCATTGGGTAATAAATAGAGGTGGAAAGAATTGTGAGATGCTTGATAGAAAAGGCCTAGATTGCTTTGAGAAGACTATTGGTAGAAACAGGGACTCAAGGTACTCCTGATGAGAACTTAGAAATGATGAATGTGTCACTACAAACTGGAGAAAAGGTGATCCTTGTTTTAAATTGGCAGAGAATTTGGAAAAATGTAGTCCTAATGTCAGATGGAAGGCCCTTCCTCTCCAAGCTCCAGAACATACTCATACTTTCCATATACATGGGTAAGTCTGTTCTCTTGGCCCAGGGAGACATCTTCAGTTCAGACTTCAGATTCCATGGTTCTACCTTTGAAATAATTTTTCCTTTAATCTGTCTCCTTGGAGAGGAAGAGCCTTCTACCCCAGGGTTCAGGAAGAGTGTTAGCACCCCAGGTTTCTCAGATGCTGGGAAGATTGTGGAGAGACTGGATGCCATCCTAATGTTTGATGAGGACGGAGCATCGAGTCTGGCCACCGCCCCAATTGCTTGAGGAGATTGGAGCTGAGACTGGCCGTCACTCCAATGCTTGAAAATGTTGGAGCCTTCACCAATGTTTTGGGAAAGCATGGCCACTGCATAAGCCATTGGAAAGGGTGGAGATGCTGCTCCATCAAGCCTGGGGAATAAACCATCATTCCATAGATGACTGTCAGACCTTGAAATCTAATTGACTATGCCCTGCAGGGTTTTGTAATTATTTGAGAACCATGACCCCTGTTTTACTTCCATTTTCTCTCTATGGCAATGGGAATTTTTATCATATGATTGTCCTTCCATTATATATTGGAAGCAGATAACTTGTTGTTTGGATTTCACAGGTCCACAACTGAAGGGGAATTGTGTCCCAGGGCAGACCACACCCATAACCAATTTTGATAAGAATTTGTACTTAATATGGCTACTGAAATGATTTAAGGCTTCTGGGATATTGAATGAATGTATTTTGCATATAAAAAGAACATGTCTCTTTTGGGTTTCAGAGGATAGAATGTGGTGGTTTGAAGCTCTATGGACCCCATAAAAGTATGTGCTTAAAGTTAATCCATTTCTGTGGGTGTGGATTTATTATAATTAGGATCTTTTGATGAGTAAAATCTTAATTTAAGATGTGACCCACCTCATTCAGGATGGGTCTTAATCCTTTTATAGGAGTCCTTTATAAGTGAATGAAATACAGATGACAAATAAAGAAAGCCATGGAAGCAAGAACTTGTAAGCAATGAAATCTGGAAAAGAAGAGAGAACCTAGCAGATACTGCCATGTGCCTTGCCATGTGAGAGAGGAGTCCAGGATGTCTGTCAACTAGTCTTCAGAGAGAAAGCGTCACCTTGATGATGACTTAATTTAGACATTTTTCTCAGCCTCAAAACTTTAAGCTTGTAAACTAATAAATCCACATTGTTAAAGGCCTACCATTTTATGGTATCTGCTTGAGCAGCTTTAACAAATCAGAACACTGAGTTAGAGCCATGTGGCTTACTTCTGACTAATAGGAATGTGAGTGGAAGTGACATACCACTACTGATCTGAAGCACTTTAGATATGATATGATTTCTCCATTCCTCTTATGCCCTGTCACACAGACCTTGAAGCCACGTGTTAAGACATAGGTGCTACAAAATGGTTGAAGCCAGTCTCCCTGACTCATAGGGTAGATGAGAGACCTCACCATTCTTCACATGATCAAGAAATAAACCTTTGTGGAGTTAAGCTCCTGACATACTAGGAATTGTTGACTATATGTTAATATTCATGACATAATTAGCACAAATTCTATACCAGGAAAAAACAAATTTTAGGGACAGCAAACTACATATTATGGATTATATGCTATACCCATTCCTTGGCTCCCTCAGAGAAATACAGTCTAGCTACTGTAGTTAGTTATGCTAGTTACTCATTCGGACTTATACAGATAACACCTGAATCTCCCAATATTTTTATCCCAATTGAAATAGAAACTGAGTCTTCAATAAGTTATTCCAATATTCTCTAAGGCCAGTTTCATCTGAGTAATGGAGTAAATGTTAAGGTCCATAAATCATATGGAGTGAGGTGATTGCCTCATTTATTTTCCTCTAAAATTAGTTCCTTGATCAGAAGTAGATTTTTTTTGTGTGTAAAATTTTAATGGTGAAGTAAGGCTATAGATGTGGATGCTAACAGGAGCTTTGTAGGGAGAAAAGGAAAATCCACATCTAGAATACTTCTCTTTTACAGTGAGGAAAATAAATTACCTTTATGATGGAAGGGGTCCAATGAAAGTAATCTGACTACTATGTGGCTGCATAGTCCCAATGTTTAGTAAGCAAGTAGCAACTAATCCAGTGCAAATAATCATTAGTTTGACATCATTACTTATTGACTCTTACTAAATATGAACAGTTGACAAAATAATCATGATAGTTTATTCCAGACTGATTTTCCAGTATTTATATTGAGCAATCAGTATAGTTTTTTATGTCCTTGGTGTATGTCCTTGGTGTATCTTATTAACTGGAAATGACCTCATTGTTCACCACATCTTTTTCATTGCCTTCCCAAGAATTTAACCAGATCACAGTGGCTGATTGTATTTTCTAAAGAGAGTGGCCACAACATTTCCCATCACCATGCTCTTATTCAATGTGATCTTGCCACTCTACCATTTAAAAACTGGTGTTTATTTATCTATTGCTTGAAACAGGGTGGGCCTTACTTTGAAGGACTTCACTTAGATTACCTATGATTATAGCCCGAGCCAACATCATGCAGTAACCTCAAGAGACCCTAAGTGGAAAGACTCAAGCTCAGGGAGCCACCATGGAAGATACAAATTCATTTAAGCCTTTTTAAAAAATTTATTATCAGTAAAAAATGGTTTTGCTATGTAGCAAATAACCTAAACAACTACATTCTCAACTATGGTGGCTTAGAGTTATGTACAACAGAAAAACACATTTTTAATATTAATCCAATCCAGGGGATATGAACCCATTGTAAATTGGACCTTTTGAAAATATTATTTTTAGTTACTGTGTGGCCAACTGAATCAGGATGGGTCTTAATCCTATTACTGGAGGCCGTAGAGAGAAGACAAGAGAGAGAAAGCCATGGGAAGCAAGAAGGTGGAGGGCAACAGAACCCAGAAAGGAAGGAAAAGACACCACCATGTGCATTGCCATGTGACTGAAAAGCTGAAGTCCCAAGTATTGCAGGCAGCCAATCCCTGAACATTACCATCTTCTGAGAGAAAGAATTTGATGCCTCAATTTTGGACTTCTCCTAGCCTCAAAACCTAAGCCTATACATTCCTGTTGTTAAGCCAATCTATTGTATAATATTTGTCTTAGGAGCCAGGAAACTAAAACACCAACCTGCCATTATGACTGGTTATAGACTAGGTTTTAGTCAAAAGAGTGTGCATTGAAGATGATAAACACAGTTTCCAACCTTGGCCCATAAAAATATTTCCATGTAATCTTATACCCTTACTCCTTTCTTTCCTGGAGGTTGATGCCCAAAGTGACTCTGTAAACCACATGATGATGGAGTCAGAAACTATACAGCCTGGGTCCTCAAATGACTATATGGAGCAGAGTTGTCACTACCAGCTTTGCTGATGCTTGGAATTGGTTGAACAAACGATACATTTCTCTTGAGTTAAATAATTAAAATGTGGGAGTTGCATGTTACAACAGAGTTATGTTAACTTATATAATGTGGTATTCCAGGCACGCCCCTTAAATTCTTAACTCTTTGACTTTCTTGCCTGTAAAGTAGGGTTACTAGGTCTTTAATATATATATATATTAGGATACATTGATTACATTAATGTTACACAGAAATTTTAGGAGTACCCATATGCCACCATCCCATACCTCCCAAAACCTCCCATATATATATCCTTCATCAGTGTGGCATAATGCCTGTGATAGATATACACATTTTGGGGCTTTGCCATCAAGCATGGATCACAGTTCAGACTGTAGACCACACTCTCTCCCACACAGTTCTGCATGATACATGATGATATAAAATGGCCTATATCCTCCATTGCAACATCACCCATGACAATTCCCAAGTCCCCAAAAAAAACCCATATTACAATTGCCCTTCCCTCTCCCCGCCCCCAAAGCATCCAGTGACCCTGGCTCCACATAATTTTGTAATTTCTTCCATTGCATGTATCACAAGTCTATAACAGGACACCAACAAGTCCATTCTAGTCCATAGTTCTTCCCCCAATCCCGAGGATTCTGGGATGGTGATGTCCCCTCCACCACCAAGTGAGGGGGAGCTTATATCCCGTGGATTCGATGGAAGAGTTGATCTGCCTGCAGCTGCAGGCTCTCTCCATTCCCCAGGATAGCCTGCCTTGATCATCAAGTATTTTAGGAGGCCCACAGAGCATGGATTTTGGAGTCAGATGTATTTGAACATTATTGTGACTTGGGGAAATTATTTGGGCTTTTTGTGGGGCTAAACCAAGATTATATATATGTACAATTGACTATAATTAGAATGTATTAGTAAATCAATAAACATTTATTTGCTTATTCTTAAGAATAAATGTCAGTTCCTTAAAAGGAAAGATATTAGCATCCAAAATCCTAGTAGAAGAATTCAAGTCAACTCTAGATTTGAGAACTCACAACTCATCTGATAAAAAAACAACTCCCTTTAACTCTATTGTTTTTGTTTGTTGTTTTGCCTTAATTATATTTTTTCATTGCTAGTAATTAGAAAATGGATGAGAAGAGAGTTTGTTTCCTGTTTAACACTTTTCTGTAAGTTGAGGAGGAAAGAAAAAGATCTTATATTTTACCCTTAGGTTAACGATAATAGTACTGCAGTCTTCTTTACCAACTGAACAAGTAATTAAGCATGAATACACAGAAAATTCAGGTAATCTAGGGAGGGGGATGGTCATGAGAGTTTCTACTCAAACAAAATCCATAAGGAAGAAAAGGAGAGAGGTCTAATTTGGGAAATGCATACTGTACACAAACTGGGAAGAATGGTATGGAGAATAAAGGTTTTATCACAGAAGATGTATGCAGTTAAAGGAGAGGTTTTGAGATGAGAGAAGTACAATATTTGAGATTTATTGGATAATAAATTCTGAGTTATTGGCACTAATAAAATGACCATATTTTCTCATCAATATGCTTTTAATCAGGAATATGACAAATTTGCAAACATAAATTTTTAACAATTTAAATGGTCATTATAAAATTTGTAGCCTATTAAAGATGTTATAGACTCTGTATAATACAGAATGGAGTTTGTTTTTTTTTTTGGTTGTTTGAAGTGAGGATAAATTGCCAACTGTTTGTGACTCTACCAGAATAGAAAAATATAGCAATTTGTGTCATTTTACATATAATTAGGTATAGAAACACTTGCTCTTGATGTGTAGACTCATGTAGAAACCATTTTATATGTATGGTCTCCTAAAATATTTTTAATTGGAAAGATTCTTTACAAATTTAATATCTCTTCATCTTTGTTTCATAATTAACTTGAAAATGGGAGTCCATATGGCAGATGAGCAACATTTAATAAAAATAGCTGACTAACTTGCCAGAAACGGTGATGTTATAGTGGAAAGATCTGCACATTCCATAATTCATGATTTTTATGTGAGACATAGGATTAGTCATAAGAACTGCTTTGAGTTTAGTCTAACCTAGATATACCACCATTTCAATAATGAATAATGCAAATAACATCCACTCTCCATAAACTACAGTGCAGAAAAAGCAGCTATCTAAAACATCTCATTAGGAAAGAAAAATAAATGTGAGCAATATCCAGCACCTTGATGGAGAATCCTAGATGACAGATTTTTTTTTTTCCATTCTCCATTAATTTGTAAAATCTAGCTTGCACATTTTCTAGTTCCTAAAGCCTTTGGCAGACTGAAAGCTAATGAAACAAAATGATCCTTTTAGTTTTTCCTCTTTTCAGATGAACTGGTAAAATATTTTATCATATAGTTTTACATAGTGCAAATGATTCAGACCATCAATATGATAAGTCTTTTAAAAATAAATAAGTAAATAAATAGCTCATTCCTGGGAAAAACACAATGAACCCAACTCATTATAGCACTGTTCTTTGCACACAGATTTAGCATGGTGTCAAAATTTCCACAACTGCTGCTTCTGTTGATTACAATAATAGAATTATAAGCATTCATTTCAGATTCCAACTTAGACTTAGACAAGTAAAATATACTTTGTATGGTCAGTGTAATGGTTAGGCAAATATTTCAACTTTGCCAGATCATGGTGCCCAGTTGTTTGGTCAAATAAGCACTGGGTTAATTGTAATACAAGGGTATTTAATGGTCTTTGATCATCAGCGTATTGATTGCATATATGGCTGATAACCTCTACAATCAACGAGGAGATTGCCGCCACCAATGAGTGATGTCTCATCCAATCAGTTGATGGTCTTTAAAGGAGAAGTGATTTCAGCACTCAGAAAGAGAATTCTCATCTCTACTTCACACAGCCAGTGTCTCTATGTGTGTCCTGACAAAAAATCTTGTTTAATGCCGCTACAGAATTGAGATCTCTGAAAACCAGACTCAGAGTCTCTTTGTACTAGAAACAAAGTTAAAATGGAATTTAAAATCTTAACCTTACAAAGTGCCTGCTGTTAAATTTAGATCATTGATTGGAAAGGAGTGGACTGCTGAACATTGGGATGGAGACTTATGGGTTGATGATGATGGCAGTGGGGATAATGAAACCCTAAATTCTGCTGACACTTTTCTAGATAAGCTTACAATGATCTGCTCTGAGGAGAAAGAAATTCTACCTCACCCCTGTCCTGAAGAGATGACCACCTAAACTCAAACCTACACATCCCAAACTTCAGCCTGCCCCAAGGAGTCCTGACCTCATCCCCACCCCGAGGAGACAACCACCCAACCTCCAGACTGCCCCGGGGAGCCTACCATCCAATCACCACCTGAAGAGAGTAACCATGTCTCACCAGATAAAACTGCAATGGAATACCCTCAGGTGATTGGCTTGCAAAACACTTCTAATTCATCATGACCCATCCCCACAAACCTTTTATTTTATGTCTATAACTAGACTGAAGTCTTAAAGGCCCCAAAAGGTGAGGTACAAAGTGTGACCCATGATGAGGTATGTTATACTATAAAAGAATTACATGAGTTTTCCAATTTATATAGACAGAAATAGGGGAATATATGTGGGAATGGTATTAAGTGTGTGGGATAATGGTGGAAGGAATATAAAGTTGGATCTGACTGCTTTTATTGATATGGGATCACTAAGCAGAGATTCTAAATTAAATGTTGTAACTTGAGGGGTTAGAAAAGTCTCTAACAGTTGGTTCAGGTGACCAGCTGAAACATGGCCCAAAAGATGGCCAACATTGCCTGAGGTTGAGATGCAAGAATTGCCCTGGAATACAGTAGATGAGGGGATCAAAAGGCTTAGAAAGATTCGAATGCTAAAATGGATTTACCACCTAAGACTTGCCCACCAACCCCAAGAATGTCCAGAGAACACACCTTTCACCAGGACCCTAAGGAATCAATTTTTGGGAAACTCCATGTTCCCTGAAGAGTTTTGTGGCTGCTCTTCTCTGAATAAGATATTACCATGGGAAATGATGTCACAGAACTTGGATCCTTAAACACTGTAGGGATGTTCAGATCCTGGGCCAGCAGAAGCCATGGGGCAGCACTTGATCTCCAGAGAAAAGGTGGTTGTAGCTACCAAAATAAAAAGCAAACTCAAAGCAGCAATCAAAAAGTCTGTGTCTCATTGACTAATGGCATTGGCTCATAGATCATGGGGTACCTAGCAGTAAAATAGATGGGCAGTCTTACTAAATTCCTACTTGATCTTTATAAGCAGAAGATGTCTAGGTCTAGTGAAAAAAAGATTAACTTGAATTACAGAAACAGAAGGTCACAGACCATTAATCAATTCCCGGACTTGAGATAGTTTACAGACCAGAGTCCCCTAAATGAAGGGAAGGATAGGTCCCTGTGGAGAAGGATGTGATTACACTGCCAAAAATTTATACAGTTATCCTCCTCCCAGCCTTCCCCAAAGAAACCTACAGCCTTTTACCAGGGCAACTGGGCATTGGGGAAAAGGAAATGATGACATATTTGGGAGATTATTAGACACTGGCTCACAAGTGACATTAATTCCAGGAGACCCAGTTTGTCACTGTGGTTCACCAGAGTAGGGACTTATGGAGGCCGGGTGAGTGATGGACTTTTAGCTCAGGCCCAGCTCACAGTGGGTCCATTGGGTCCCTGGACCCATTCTATGGTTACTTCCCCAGTTTCAGAATGCATAATTGGAAAAGATATACCTAGCAACTGCCAGAATCCCCACATTGGTTCCCTGACTTGTGAAGCAAGGGCTATTATGGTAGGAAAGGACAAGTGGAAGCCATTAGAACTGTGCTTACCTAGAAAAATAGTAAATCAAAAGCAATACTGTAATCCAGAAGGGATTGCTGAGATCAGTGCCACAATCAAGGACTTGAAGGATATAGGGGTGGTGATTGCAACCACATCTCCATTCAACTCTCCTATTTGGCCTGTGCAGAAAACAGATGGATCTTGCTGGTATGCAGCTTTTGCTCTGCCAAATGCTTTTTTTCTCAATTGCAATTAGTAGGGACTATCAGAAACAGTTTGCTTTCTGCTGGCAAGGCCAACAATATACCTTCACTGCCTTACCTCAGGGGTCTATCAACTCTCCAGCCCTATGTCATAATATTGTCTGCAGGGACCTTGATTGCCTCTCCCTCCTACAGGACATCACATTGGTATGATAGTGATGCTGATTGGACCTAGTGAGCAAAAGAGGTAATAAATACTATAGACACATTTGTAAGGCATTTGCATGAGAGAGGATGGGAGATATATCCAACAATAATACAGGCCTTCCACCTCAGTGAAATTTCTAGGCGACCAGTGGTATGGAGCATGTAGAGATATCCCTTTTAATATGAAGGATAAGCTGTTGTATCTGGCCCCTCAGAGTGGCACAATGCTTAGTTGGCCTTTTTGGATTTTGGAGACAACCTATTGCTTAATTCAGTGTGTTAC
>PVKH010020867.1:0-14477 GCA_004027955.1 Chaetophractus vellerosus | reverse complement strand
TGGAGGGGTCACACACTTCCAGGCTGGGTGGGGCTGTGACATTGTTTGCCCTGAAAAAATGGCAGGGAACTAAAGGTAATTCCCTCTGTGTCTTCACAGAGGGAAGAAGGACCAGCCAAGAGAAGAGCATAGCTTCTGAGAAAGTTTGTTTGCAATGCCTAGCCCTCTCTGAGGGCACTGCTTCTGTACCGCCCACCCAGGCAGGATTACAGAGAATTCATCCCCATCTAGCATCTGGGGCCTGAGCTGAGAGGGCTGCTGAACTTCACCATCTGCTGGCAGACCAAGAAAGTGCATGCAAAGAAAGGAAAATAAGTAAAAGGGACAATCTGGTACTTTTATTGCCTCCCATTCCAAGGAGGCCTGCACTGCATAACTGGTTCCTTAGCCCTGGTTTGAGCAGTTAAAAAAGGCAGTCCTAAATATGTAGAACAGGTTGAACCAAGAATCAAAGAACAGTGCTAGCACACAGCTACTTAACAGTAAATCTCTAGGCAAGAGAGAGGAACTGAATTCAGAGTAAATTCAGCATTATAATCAGATACTTAGACATCAGCAAAACATAACAAACCATACTAAGAAAAAGGAAGATATGATGCAGGCAAAGAAACAATTCAAAGTTCCAGATGAGATGCAGGACTTGCATCAACTAATCAATGATGTTTGTATAAATCTCCTCAGTCAAATCATGGAGTTGAAGGGCAACATGGCAAAAGAAAGAAAAGACATTAAAAAGACACTGGGCAAGGACAAAGAAAAAATAGAAACCTTGGATAGGAAAATAACAGAGCTTATGGGAATGAAAGACACTATAAGTAAGATTAAAAATACAATAGAGGAATACAACAGCAGATTTGAAATTATGGAAGAAATGGAAAAGAGAGAAGAACGGAGTGAGAAAAGAATGGAAAAAATTGAGCTGAGCAGGAGCTTGGGGAGTTCAATGGTGGCACAAAGCACACCAATACGTTTTACAGAATTTCCAGAAGGAAAAGAGATGGGAAAAGGGGCAGGAAGACTATCTGAAGAAATAATGGCCTCAAATTTCTGAACTCATGAAAGACATGAATATACTTGTCCAGCACATACAGTTTACTCCACTATACTGTGCTACCAAATGCCAAATGTAAAGAGAAAATTCTGAAAGTCGCAAGGGAGAGGTGAAACATCATATACAAGGGATGTCCAATAACACTTAGTGTGGATTTCTCTTCAGAAACCACAAAGGTGAGAGGCAGTGGTATGATGTAATTAAGGTACTGAAAAAGAAAAAAATGCCAGCCAAAATTTTTTTCATCTGGTGAAACCCTCTGTCAAATATGATGGAGAGTTTAAAATATTCACAGATTTAAAAAAATTGAGAGTTAGTAAACAAGAATCCAGCTCTGCAGGAAACACTAAAGGGAGTTCTGCAGCCAGCAAAGACAAGAGAGACTTAGAGGAGAGTGTAAAGGTGAAGACTATCAGAAAGGGTAACCAAAAGGGTAAAAGACAGGCAAAAACAAAGTTTAACATATAAAGACAAAGGATAAAATGGTTGAAGCTATACTTACCTGGCAGGGGAGATGCCATGATCATGAAGGTGGTTTTCACAGAGCAGGGCTTATCCATTGCACTCTGGATGTACTGACCCCTGCAATTTCCCCAAATGTGGCAAACTCAACTGCATAATTTGTGGTAGTGGGGGACTGTGTTTGTGCTCTCCCCTGCCTTTTTTTTAAATAGTTGAAGCAAGTAATGCATTTTCAGTAATAACATTGAATGTTAATGGATTAAACTCCCCATTCAATTGACATAGACTGACAGAATGAATAAGAAAACATGAGCCATCCATATACTGTCTGCAGGAGACTCACCTTAGACCCAAGGATGCAAACAGACTGAAAGTGAAAGATTGGAAAAGGATATTTCATGCAAACAGTAACCGAAAGAGAGCAAGGGTAGCTATACTGATGTCAGACAAAACAGACTTTAAATGCAAAATAAAGTGATTAAGGCAAACCCTAACAAAACTGAAAGGAGAAATAGTTGTATCTACAATAATAGCTGGAGTCTTCCACATGCCACTTACATCAATATATAGAACTAGACAGAAGATAAGGAAACAGAGAACTTGAACAATGATAAACAAGATGGACCTAACAGACATATACAGAACACTCCACCCCAAATCAGCAGGTTTTACATTCTTCTCAAGTGCTCATGGATCTTTCTGCAGGATAGACCACATGTTGGACCATAAAACAGCTCTCAAAAAATTTAAGAACATTGAAATTATACAAAGCACCTTCCCTGATCATAATGGAATGAAGCTGGAAATCAATAACAGGCAGGAAAGGAGGAAATTTGCAAATATATGGAGGCTAAACAATATACTCTAACAATCAGTGAGTCAAAGAAGAAATTGCAAGAGAAATTAGTAAATATCTCAAGGTGAATGAAATTGATAACACAACTTAAAAGCTATGGGAGTGAAGTCAGTGCTGAGATGGAAATTTATAGCCTATAAATGCCTATATTTAAAAAGAAGAAAGAGCTAATATCAAAGACCTAACTGAATACCTGAAGAAACTAGAAAACCAATCTCAAAGCAAGCAAGCAGAAAGAAAGAAATAAAGATTAGAGCAGAAATAAATGAAATTGAGAACAACAACAAAAATAGTGAAAATCAACAAAACCAAAAGCTGGTTCTTTGAAAAGATCAATAAAATTGACAAACTTATAGCTAGACTAACAAAGAAAAAAGAGAGAAGATGCAAATAAATAAAATCAGAAATGAAAGGGGGAACATTACGACTGACCCCAGAGAAATGAAAAGGACCATAAAAGGATATCATGAGAAACTATATGCCAACAAATTAAACAACCTAGATGAAATGGACAAATTGCTAGAAATGTGCAACCAACTTACATTGATACTACATGAAATACAGGAACTCAACAAACCAATCACAAGTAAAGAGATTGAATCCGTCATCAAAAATCTTCCAGCAAAAAAAAGTACAGGACCAGATGGCTTCACAGGTGAATTCTACCAAACATTCTGAGAAGAATTAATACCAATTCTATATAAACTCTTCCAAAAAATTGAAGAGGAGGGAAAATTACCCAACACATTTTGTGAAGCCAACATTAACCTAATACCAAAGCTAGATAATGATACTACAAGAAAAGAAAATTACAGACCAATCTTTCTAATGCACATAGATGCAAAAATTCTCAACAAAATATTTACAAATCGAATCCAACAGCATATTAAAAGAATTACACACCATGATCAAGCGGGTTTTATTCTTGGTATGCAAGGGTGGTTCAACACAAGAAAATCAATTAACTTAAAATCACATTCACCAATCAAAGGGAAAAAACACGTGTTCATCCAGATTAGTGAAGAAAAGGCATTTGACAAAACTCAGCATCCTTCTTGATAAAAGAAAGATAGATAAAACAAAGATAGGTATAGAAGGAAAGTTCCTCCACATAATAAAGGGCATATATGAAAATCCCACAGCCAACATTGTACTCAATGGGGAGAAGTTGAAAATTTTCCTTCTAAGATCAAGAACAAGACAAGGATGTCCATTGTCACCACTGTTATTCAACTCTGTGCTAGAAGTTCTACCTACAGCAATTAGGCAAGAAAAAGAAATAAAAGGCATACAAATTGGAAAGGAGGAAGTAAAGCTCTCACTGTTCACAGATGGCATTAGCCTATATTTAGAAAATTCCAAACTATTTATGACAAAGCTATTAGATCCAATAAATGAGTTCAGCAAAGTAGCAGGATACAAGATCAATATATAAAATCAGGGGTGTTTCTATGCACTAGTAATGAGCAAGCTGAGGAGGAAATCAAGAAAAAAGTCCCATTCACAATAGCAACAAAAGACTCAAATTCAACCAGGATTGTAAAAGATTTGTATTCAGAAAACTACAAAACACTGCTAGAAGAAATCAAAGAAGCCCCAAACAAATGGAAGGGCATTCCCTGTTCATGGACTGGAAGACTAAACATCTTGAAGGACCCAACCTGATTTATAGATTCAATGCAATCACAATCAAAATTCCAACAGCCTACTTTATAGAAATACCAAATTATTTGGAAGGGAAAGTGCACCCAAACAGCCAAAAGCTTTCTAATTTTTTTTTTGTTGTTGTTACATATCCCTCCCCCCCCTTCTGCTTGCTCTTGCTGTGTGTCCATTCTTCTATGTTCTTCTATGTCTGCTTCTTGTCTCCCCCTGTCTTTTGCAGCGACGCGCCAAGTCGGCCCTCCACCAGGCGGCTTGCCCCGCTCGTGGGTGGCTCCATTCCGTTTCACGGGCGGCTCCGCTCCATGTTTTGGGGACTGCTCAGCTCCGTGATTTGCGGGCAGCAGCTCTGTGTTTCACGGGTGACTTGCCATGTCCGTGGAGGCTCCGCCCTGCCCGTGGTTTTTGCCTTGCCCACAGCGGCTTTGCCCCACCCACGGCAGCTTGCTTTTCTCAAGGCAATCTGCCCACTCGGAGAGGTCCCCGGGAACCAAACCTGGAGCCTCCCATGTGGTGTACCGGCGCCCTTATCCACTGGGCTATACAGCCGTCCCCTATTTTTAATTTTTTTTTCAAAAGCATTCTATAAAAGAAGAGCAACATAGGAGGAATTTCACTGCCTGACCTTGAAACATATTACAAAACTACAGTGCTCAAAATAGCATAGTGTTGGCATAAAAATAGACACATTGATCAATGGAATTGAGTTGAGAATTCAGAAATAGATGAGCACCTCTATGGTCAACTGATTTTTAAATTCTTCTAATATTATTTTCTTGAAACAAATCAATTTTATTGATACATATTAATAAAGCATACAGTTCTTCCAAAGTGTACAATCAATGGTATTTGGTATAATCACATAGCTGTGCATCCATCACCTCAATCATTATTAGAGCGTTTTCATTATTTCAATAATAATAATAATAAAAGTAAAACAAACAAACAAATTCATCACCTCTCAACCTCTCTGTGCTTCCCCTGCTGTAATAGCTGCTACTTCTGGCTATTCTTGCTTATTTACTTATGTAAAAGCCATTTTATTGCGATATATCACATACTATATTATTTATCCAAAGTGCATAATCAATGGCTTTTAATATAATCACAATGTTGTGCATTCATCACCACAAAAGATTTTAGAACAATTTCATTACTCTCAAAAGAAAAACTCCATACCCCTTAGCAGTCACCTCTCAATCCCTCTATCCTTCCCCAGCCCTACATAACCATGAATCTAATTTCATCTTTATAAATTGATTTATATTTACATATTATATACATGGAATCATACAATATGTAGCACTTTTATATGCAATATTACCTATATTCATATTTTACATGAAGTTTTACTATGCTATACAGTAAATGTTACATTTTTAGCTTTCCTTTCAGTAATTTCTATGACCTTAGACTTTCCCTTTTGACCACTGTCATACCCATATAATAGCACTACTTTCACCTTTTCTATTCATTTCCAAAGATTAACACACATCCTTTTTACCAATTCCGGACAAGTTAACACTCAGCTTTTCATTCTCTAACCTCATTCTATTTTCTGATGTAACTCCATAAGATTACACACTATATTTAGTTTATAGTAGCACAGTCATACAGTATTTATCCTATTGTGTCTGGCTTGCTTAACTCAACATAATGTCCTCCAGATTCATCTATGTTGTCATATGCTTTACTACTTCATTTCTTCTTATAGCTGCATAATATTCCATTGTGTGTATATATCACAGTTTGTTTATTCATTAGTTGGTTGATGGACACCTGGGTTAGTTTCATCTTTTGGCAATCATGAATAATGCCGCTATGAACATGGGTGTGCAGATGTCTGTTCTTGTCACTGCTCTCAGTTCTTCTGGGTATAAACCCAATAGTCATATTGCTGGGTCATGTGGCAAATCTACATTCAACTTCTTTAGGAACTGCCAAACAGTCCTCCACAGCGGCTGTACCATTCTACATCTCCAACACTTGTAGTTTTTTTTTTTTTTTGAGGTACCAGGGCAGGGGATTGAACATGAAGCCTCATATGTGGGAAGCCAGCACTCAATCACTGAGTCACACAGGTGACCCTGAGTTATTTGTTTGTTTGTTTGCTTGTTGCTTGTTTTTTGTTGTTCTTGTTTTTAGGAGGCACTGGGAACCAAACCCAGGACCCCCTTGTGGAAAGCATGTGCTCAGCCACTTGAACCACATCCGCTCTCTCTGTCTTTCTTTTTTTTTTAAGATTTACTTTATTTATTTATTCCCCCACCCCTTGTTGTTTTTTGCACTCGCTGTCTTGCTCTCTGTGTCCATTTGCTATGTGCTCTCTGTGTCTGCTTGCCTTCTCTTCTCATCTTCTCTTTAGGAGGTTCCAGGAACTGATCTGGGCCCTCCGATGTGGGAGAGAGGCACTCAATTGCTTGAGCCACCTCAGCTCCCTGGTTTGTTGTGTCTTTCATTGTCTCTCTTCTTTGTCACTAGCTCTCTATGTGGGGCAGCTCTTGTATTGGGCCAGTTCTCTGTGCAGGCCAGATCGCTGTACAGGCCAGCTCGCTGCACATGCCAGCTCAATTTCACTAGGAGGCTCCAGGAAACGAAACTGGGATCTCCCATATGGTAGACAGGAGCTCAATCGCTTGAGCCACATCTGCTTCCCCCTCTGTCTTTTTAATAGTGGCCATTCTACTAGGTGTGAAATGATATCTCATTGTAGGTTTGATTTGCATTTCCCTAATTGCTAATGATATTGAACATTTTTTCATGTGTTTTTTTCACCATTTGTATTTCTTCTTTGGGCAAATGTCTATTCAAGTCTTTTGTCCATTGTTTAATTGGGTTGTTTGTCTTTTTAGTGTTGAGTTGTAGCATCTCTTTATATATCATGGATATTAAACCCTTATCGGATATGTGATTTCCGAATATTTTCTCCCATTGTGTCAGCTGCTTTTTCACCCTTTTGACAAATTCCTTGGAGGTACAAGGAGGTCCCATTTATCTATTTTTTTTTTCTTTTATTGCTCGTGTTTTAGGTGTAAGGTCCAAGAAACCACCACCTACTACAAAGTCTTTAAGATGCTTCCCTACATTTTCTTCTAGGATTTTTTTTTAAGATTTATTTATTTATATATTTCTCTCCCCTCACCCCCACCCCGTTGTTTTTGTGCTCACCATCTATTCTCTGTGTCCATTCACTGTGTGTTCTTCTGTGTCTGCTTGTTTTCTCTTTAGCGAGCACCAGGAACGGATTCTGGGACCTTCCAGAATGGGAGAGAGGTGCTTAATCCCTTGCACCATCTCAGCTCCCTGGTCTGCTGTGTCTCTTATTGTCTCTCCTCTGTGTCTCTTTTTGTTGCATCATCTTGCTGTGCCAGCTCTCTGCTCGGGCCAGCATTCTGAGCAGGCCAACACTCCTGCGTGGGCCAGCACTCCACACAGACTAGCTATCTGCTTGAGCCAGCTCGCTGCATGGGCCAGCTTGCCTTCACCAGGAGGTCCGGGAATCGAATGCTGGACCTCCTATATGGTAGATGGGAGCCCAACTGCTTAAGCCACATCTGTTCCCCTCTTCTAGGAGTTTTAAGGTCCTGGCTTTTATATTTAAGTGTTTGATCCATTTTTTGTTGATTCTTGTGTAGGGAGTGAGATAGGGGTCCTCATTCATTCTTCCATTTATGGATAACCACTTCTCCCAGCACCATTTGTTGAAGAGACTATTTTGTCCCCTTAACATGGACTTGGTAGGTTTTTCGAAAACCAGTTGGCCGTAGATGTGAGGGTCTATTTTTGGACACTCAATTCTATTCCACTGATCGATGTGTCTGTCTTTATGCCAATACCATGCTGTTTTGACCACTGTAGCTTTGTAATATGTTTCAAGGTCAGGCAGTGAAATTCCTCCCATATCGCTTTTCCTTTTTAGAATGTTTTTGGCTATTTGAGTGCACTTTCCTGTCCAAATAAATTTGGAAATTGTCTTTTCTATTTCTGTAAAGTAGACTGTTGGAATTTTGATTGGTATTGCATTGAATCTATAAATCATTTTGGGTAGGATTGACATCTTTTTTTTAAAGATTTATTTTATTCATTTATTTCTCCCTACTCCCTTGTTGTTTATGCTTGCTGTGTCCGTTCATCTTCTTTGTTTCTTTAGGAGGCAATGGGAACCAAACCTGGGACCTCCAATGTAGGAGGGAGGCACCTAATTGCTTGAGCCACCTCCGCTCCCTGCTTTGCTGTAACACTCATGTTTTTCTTCTTTTGTCTCTTGTTGCGTCATCTTGTTGTGTCTGCTCACCATGCCTGCTGGTCATGCCAGCTCACTGTCTTCTATAGGAGGCACCAGTAACCGAACCAGGGACCTCCCATGTGGTAGGCAGGAGCCCAATTGCTTGAGCCACATCCACTTCCCTAGGATTGACATTTTCATGATATTTAGTCTTCCAATCCATGAACATGGTATGTCTTTCCATTTGTTTAGGTCTTCTTTTAGCATTGTTTTGTAGTTTTCTGAATAAAGATCCTGGACTTCTTTGGTTAAATTGATTCCTAGGTATTTGAGTCTTTTTATTGTATTATAAATGGAATTTTTTCTCTGATTTCCTCCTCAGATTATTCAATAGTAGTGTACAGTAAAGCATTAATTTTTGCATGTTGATCTTGTATCCTGCCACTTTGCTGAGCTCATTTATTAGTTCAAGTAACTTTGTCATAGACATTTCAGAATTTTCTAAATATAAGATCATGTCATCTAGGAATAGTGAGAGTTTTACTTATTCTTTTCCTATTTGGATGCCTTTAATTTTTTTCTTGTCTAATTACTCTAGCTAGAACTTCTAGCACAATGTTGAATAATCGTGGTGACAGTGGGCATCCTTGTCTTGTTCCTGATCTTATAAGGGAAGATTTCAACTTCTCCCCATTGAGTATGATGTTGGCTCTGGTGTTTCATATATTCCCTTTATCACATTGAGGAATTTTTGTTCTATTTCTATCTTTCAAAGTGTTTTTATCAAGAAAGGATGCTAGGGAAGTGGATGTGGCTCAACCAGTTGGGCACCTGCTTACCACACAGGAGGTCTCGGATTTGGGTCCCGGTGCCTCCTAAAAGAAGACAAACAGATGCCGTCCCTGCCGCAACAAGCTTGATGCCACCCCTGCCACAATGAGCTAGACACTGCCCCCCACCTCAGCAAGCTAGATGATGCCCCCAGCACAACAAGCAGATGTCACAAGCCACCAGACACCACAGCCCATGGGGAGCAGATGTGGCTCAGGCCATTGGGCACTCAGTTCTTATCGGGATGTCCCAGGTTTGGTTTCCGGTTTCTCTGGGAGAAGGTGAGCAAACAATGAGCAGACAGATGAGAGAACCATCTGGGGGGGGGGGTAAATAAAGAAAAACAAAAGTAAATAAAAAATCTTTAAAACGATTTTTTAAAAAAGAAAGGATGTTGGATTTTTAAAATGCCTTTTCTGCATCAGATTGAGGTAATCATGTGGTATTTCCTTCAATTTGTTAATATGGCATATTATGATAATTGATTTTCTTATGTTGAACAATCCTTGTATACCAGGAATAAATCTCTTGATTGTGATGTATAATTCTTTTGATATGCTGTTGGATTCTACTTGCAATTATTTTGTTGAGAATTTTTGCATCTATGTTTATTAGAGAGATTGGTCTGTAATTTTCTTTTCTTGTAGTATCTTTATCTGGCTTTGCTGATGTTGGCTTCATAAAATGTATTGGGCAATTTTCCATCCTCTTCAATTTTTTGGAAGAATTTAAACAGGTTTGGTGCTAATCCTCAAAAAGCTTGATAGGATTCACCTCTGAAGCCATCTATCTGGTCCTGGACATTTCTTTGTTGAGAGATTTTTGATGACTGATTTGATCTCTTTACTTATGATTGGTTAGTTAAGTTCTTGTATTTCTTGTAGGTCAGTGTAGGTTGTTTGTAACTTTCTAGGAATTTATCCATTTCATCTAGGTTGTTTAATTTGTTGGCATATAGTTTCTCATGATATCCTCTTATGCTCCTTTTTATTTCAGTGGGGTCATTTGTAACTTCCCCCCTTTCATTTCTGATTTCATTTATTTGCATCTTCTTTTTTTTGTTAGTCTAGTTAAGAGTTTGTGAATTTTATTGATCTTCTCAAAGAACCAGCTTTTGGTTTTGTTGATTTTTCTCTAGTGTTTTTTTGTTTTCAATTTCATTTATTTCTGCTCTAATCTTTATTATTTCTTTCCTTCTGCTTGCTTTGGGAATGGTCTGTTGTTCTTTTTATAGTTTCTTCATTTGTTCACCTAGATCTTTGATTTTAGCTCTTTCTTCTTTTTTAATATAGACGTGTAGGGCTATCAATTTCCCTCTGAGCACCATAGGTTTTGATATATTGTGTTCTCAGTTTTATTAATTTCTATATATGTACTAATTTCACTTACAATTTCTTCTTTGACCCACTGATTGTTTAGGAGTGTGTTGTTCAGCCTCCACACATTTATGAATTTCCCTTTTTCCCATCTCTTATTGATTTCCAGTTTCATTTTATTATGATCTGAGAAGGTACTTTGTATAATTTCAATCTTTTTAAATTTGAGACTTGCCTTGTGACCTAGCATGTGCTTTATACTGGAAGGAGATCCATGAGCACTTGAGAAGAATGTAAAATCCACTGATTTGGGCTGCAACATTCTGTATTTGTCTGTTAGGTCTAGTTTGTTTATCATATTGTTCAAGTTCTCTGTTTCCTTGTTGATCTTCTGTCTAGTTGTTTTATCTAATGATGTGAGTGGCATGTGGAAGTCTCTAGATATTATTGTAGAAATGTCTATTTCTCTTTTCAGTTTTGTCAGAATTTGCCTTGTATTTTGGGGCACCCTGGTTAGATGCATAGACATTTATGACTGTTATTTCTTCTTGGTGGACTGTCCCTTTTATTAATATATAACGGCCTACTGTATCTTTTAGAATTTTTTGCATATAAGGTTGGTTTTGTCCAATATTAGTACAGCTACCCCTGCTCTTTTTTGGTTACTGTTTGTGTGAAGTATGTTTTTCAACCCTTAACTTTCAGCCTGTTTGTATCCCTGGGTCTAAAGTGAGTCTCTTGTAGGTAACATATAGCTCATGTTTTTTATTCATTCTGTCAGCCTCTATCTTTTGATTGGGGAGCTTAGTCCATTCACATTCAATGATATTACTGTAGACGCATTATTTACTTCCACCATTCTATTCTTTGGTTTCCACATGTCATATATTATTTGTCTCTCTTTTTCCTCTTTTGATTATCCTTTCTGCTATTCTTGCCTTCTACACTCTGCTCCAAGTCTCTCTCTCCTGTCTTTTTCTTTAGGGCTGTAAGCCTCCCTTTAATATTTCCTGTAAAGGTGGATTCTTTTTTACAAACTCATTTCTGTTTGTTTGTGAATATTTTAAATTCACCTTCATATTTGAAGGACAAATTTGCCAGATAAAGAATTCTTGGCTGGCAATTTTTCTCTTTCTGTATCCTCACTTCCATGGCTTCTGATGAGCAGTCTGAACTGTCTTACTGTGCATCCCTTGTATGTAATGGTTTGCCTTTCCCTTGCTGCTCTCAGAATTTTCTCTTTATCTTTGATGTCTGACATTCTGAGTAGAATGTGTCTTGGAGTAGGCCTATTCACATTCATTCTGACTGGGGTACACCACACTTCTTGGACATGTAATTTCCAAGAACTTTCATGAGTGTTGGGAAATTTCCAGCCATTATTTTCTCAAATACTTCTTCTGCCCCCTTTCCCTTCTCTTCTCCTTCTGAAACTCTCATGACACATATGTTGTTGTGTTTCATGTTTCATTTAACTACCTGAGTCCCTGCTCAATTTTTTCCATTCTTTTTTCTCTCTGTTCTTCTCTCTTTTCAATTTCAGCTGTTCTGTCTTCTGAATCACTTATTCTTTCTTCTATCATTTCGCGTCTGCTCTTGTATGTCTCTAATGTTCCCCCTCCCCAAGATGGCTCCCTCATCTATTTTTGCTCATTGTTTTTTCTCATTGTCTGCTCGTTGTTTGTTTTTTTTCCCTCATTGTCTGCTTGTTTTTTGTTTTCTTCTTTAACAGGCACTGGTAACTGAACCCAGGATCTCCCATGTGGGAGGCAGGTGCTCAACTGATTGAGCCATATATGCTCCCTGCTTGTTTTTTGTTTTTGATCATTACCTGCTTATTGTTTGTTCATTGTCTTGCTCATTGTTTTTGCTCATTGTCTGCTCGTTTTTTCTCATTGTCTGCTCAGTGTTTTTGCTCAATGTCTGCTCGTTGTCTGCTCATTGTTTGTCTTCTTTAGGAGGCACCAGGAACTGAACCCAGAACCTCCCATGTGGGAGGCAGGTGCTCAACTGCTTGAGCCACATCCCCTCCCTCCAATGTTTTTTTTTTTACACTTTTGTACCTTTTAAATTTTAATTAATTGAAGTATATCACTCATACATAAGCATACATAAACAATAAGTGTATAGTAATAGTTGTGAACTTATAAAACAAACATACATATCATCATACAGGGTTCTCATACCTTATCTCACCCTACCACTAATACCTTGCATTGTTGTGAAACATTTTTAACTAATGATGATTAAGGAGCATCCTCAAAATATTACTACTAACCAAAGTATCTTACATTTGGTGCATTTTTCCCCTAACCCAGCCTATTATTATTATTATTATTACTACATCATTTATACATGAACATACATAAAAAATACGTGTATAATAAAAGTTGCACACTTACAAAGCAAACATGCATAACATCATACAGGGGTCCCATACATCAACCCACCACTAACACCTTGCATTGTCATGAGATATTTGTTACAAATTATGAAAGAATATTGTCAGACTCTTACTTCTAATTATAGCCCTTATCTTACATTTGGCATATGTCCCCCCCAACCCACCCTATTTTTATTTTTTTAGTATATTTTTATGACAGAAGTTGTAAACTTCCAAAACAATCACACACATGTGCAGACTTCCCATACAACACCCCTCTATCAACACACCAAACCATGATAGAACATTTGCTACAGATTATGAGATAATATCATCAGACTATTACCAGGTCCATAGCATACATTTGGCACACTTTTTCCATACCCCCCCCCCCATTATCGACACAGTACATCTTTTGGCATAGATGCATGAATAATACATCATTACTGTTAACCACAGTCCATAGCTCACTCTAGTTGTATTTTTCCCATGCTTCTCCACATTCACACCACCTTGCAATAGTGATATACATCTGCTCTAGCTCACAAAGGACACTCTTGCATCTGTACCATCAACCACAGTTCTCATCCACTTCTGGGTTTACTGTGTTAGTCAGTCCCTATATTATTCTCTAACTTTATTTCAATTGGGATTTACATCCCTAGTCTACCATTTTCAGCCACATTCCCATTTATAAACCAGCCATTACTCACTAGAATGTGTTACCATCAACTCTATAAATTTCCACACTTTTACAGTAAAGTTAAACTTCTACATATATGAAACATCAGTAGTCCATCTCAGTCCTCCTCTTATCTCCTTTAAGAATCCACCACCTACTACCAGATCTCAAAGATATCCTCCTACACTTTCCCCTAGAAGCTCTATGGCTCTTGCCTTCACATCCAGGTTCTTGATCCATCCTGAGTTAACCTTTGTATAAGGTGTGAGATAGGGGTCCTCTTTCCTCCTCTTGGCTATGGATATTCAGTTCTCTTAGCACCACACGTGGAATGGACTGTTCTGCCCAAGCTGGGTGGGCTCTACAGGCTTGTCAAAAATCACTTGACCATAGATGTGAGGGTCTGCCTCTGAACTATCAATTTGGTTCCATTGATCTGTGTGTCTGTCTTTATGCCAGTATCATGCTGTTTTTACCACTGTAGCTAGGCAATATGATTTAAAGTCTGGAAGTAAGAGTCCCCCAACTTTGCTTTTCCTTTTTAAGATGTTTCTGGTTATTCAGGACACTTTACCCTTCCAAATAAATTTGATAATCATGTTTTCCGTTTATTTAAAAAATGCTGGTGGAATTCTTATTGGGATTGCATTGAATCTGTATATCAATTTGAGTAGAACTGACATCTTAATAATATTTAGTCCTCCAGTCTGTAAGCATGGAATATTCTTCCAATTATTTAGGACTTTTTTTATTTCTTTTAACAATAAGTTGTAGTTTTCTGAATATAAGTGCTTTACATCATTTGTTAAGTTTATTCCAAAATATTTGAGTTTTATCTGCCATATTTTATTTTCACCACTCTTTTGACACTTTTAGTTACTTTTGCTGATATAATTTTCATTTCTAGACTCTCTTCCAGGCCTCTCTCTTCTGTTATTTCTTTTCAGGCCATAGCACATCCTTTAGTATTTCCTGAAAAGCTGGTCTCTTGGTTACAAACTCTCTCAGT
>PVKH010020866.1:0-14483 GCA_004027955.1 Chaetophractus vellerosus | reverse complement strand
CAACTATTTCAATCAATTTTAAAATCAATGAAAAAATCAATAATCAGTTTTTATTTTAAGCCAATTTTCTGTTTCTGATCACTGGCAAAACTCTTTAGGGTTGAAAGCTCAGTTAAGAGGAATGCTAACTTCAGATCTGCAAGAAGAAGGATGAGAGTTGACCTTTGTTATCTCCTGCAAACCTGCCTGCAAGTACAAGTAGTTTCTAGGAGATGATAATGGCAATGGCTGTCCCTTGTTGGATAAATAAAGTAGTTTTATTTCCATAGTGGCAAAAAGGGCAGTGAATACATGAAGATAGTTTACTTAATTATGGAAGGAACATATTAAAATTCCATTTTGTCTTTAGAGGTAAACATATAAAGGAATCTGGAGGAGGCGAAACCCCTCTTTGCAATAATGATTGTTTTAGGCTAATTCCTGTGCCTCCAGCATCATTAGATGCCAATCCTACTGTGTAGGTTCATTTGCAAATAAAACTGATTAGAGAAGGGAGGCTGTGTGCATGAGATTTCCCTGAAGCAAAGGCACCTGTCCATTGTTTAAACCTGTTACCATCAGCAACACTTTTATTTTTCCTTTACCTAGGAAAAAATGAGGGGAAAAAGATTGTTTATTTCAAAGGGTTTGGAACCCATCCTTCAAAAGAGAACACTGAAAAAAGAGAAAAAAAAAGGATATTGAGTAAAAGCTCAAGTTTTCAGAATTTCCCTCTCTTGCCCATTATAAATGTGATCTTTCTCTTTGCTCTGAGCTCCCCCCTCTGGCATTCTTGGGATATTTCTCTTTCTGATATTACAAATATCTAAGCTCCCCACCAAGTCATCTTGCAAAGCCTTCTATATTGTAAAGTGATGGTAAGGACTGCTTTTATTTCCTAGGGTTTGGAGGAGAGGATGGATTGAGGAACACAGAAAAACTACCTACAACATTTATTAACTTTCAATTCAGTGCAGAAAAAATCAGAAACCCAATGCAAGTCTTGTGTGAGGACTGAAATGAGGTGCCTTTTCCTAAACCTCAGAGTTGTACTGCCATAATTTCATAATTGACCATATGACTCCTTGTTTTTGTAATTAAAGCTTTATCCTCATTGTCTTTTGTCTTAAATAGCTATTTTTATTTTAAAGAGGGGTTTGGCCTCCTCCAGATTCCTTTATATGTTTATTTCTATCTTAGAGACTGTTTTATTCTAAGTAAACTCCTAAGTATTGCATCATGTTTTCTTTGGAATAAAAAAAGATGGTTGGTAATGCCCAATTTATTCAGCACTGTCTAGGAATCTGGCTTTCAATGTTATGTAATTTTCCAGAAAATGAAAACTTGCCCCTTTTAAGTACTAATAAAAGGTCGTATTTTAACATTTTTTAATGGAAGCTTTTCTGAAGTAGATTAAAATTTTTTCCTTTTGTCATAATATACTGAGCACACTCAGCCTTTTAATTGATGATTGAAGGACCATCATTTGAACCTGGTTAAATGATTCTTCATTTGAGCTTTTCAGCACTATATTTTATTGAGTATATTGTTTAATGTGAGAGGTCACCTTGTCAGCTACAGAATCATGTACACTATTGCCACTACCCTTAACCAACCCCAAACTTCCATTTCTTTCTACTTTACTTGTCAGCTTTTCATGCCATCTGTGTTTTTTTTTCCCTTGATGTTTGGCAGTAGGTTAACATAACCAGCTGTTTATAATATCTGTCTTAAATAAGATTCATCTTGCCTTCTAAGTTGCTCTACTACTATTGTGTAAGCTGCAAAAGTAGAGAACCAAGGTGGTAAGAGTTGTGTGTAGAATAAGCAACCAGACAAGCACCCTCAGGCACCAAGCACTTGTTTTTAACTATGGGTTTTATAACGTAAATACATTTTGACTTTGGAGAGGTCCTTTATTTCTTCTTCTCTGTTCTTTACTCTTGCCATTAAAAAAAAAAAAAAACTTGGGCCGGCTCGATAGCCCAGTGGATAGGGCGCCGGCATACCACATGGGAGGCCCCAGGTTCGATTCCCAGGGACCTCTCCTAGCGGGCAGACCGCCTTGAGAATGGCAAGCCGCCATGGGCGGGCCGGAGCCGTCGTGGGCAGGGCAAGAAGCTGCCACGGACAGGGCAAGAGCCGCCACGGGCAGGGCAGGTCGCCCGCGGATGGAGCGCAGCCAGCCACCCGCGAACTGAAAGCCGGCCGTGAACGGACGCAGAGACCGCCCACAAGCGGGGAAAGCCGCGCCTGCGCAGTGATCACTCTCGGCGGGTCCCCGCACCGGGGGGCAGGGAAGGGGAGATATGTAATAAAATAAATAAATCTTAAAAAAAAAAAAAAAACTTAAAATAATTTATTATTATCTCTCATGGTTCATGGTTCTGTGAGTTGCCTATGTTGAGCTGGGACGTTCTTTCTTGGGCTCTCTAATGCAGATAGGAGATGGTGCCATTGTCATTTGAAGGTTCAACTAGGTTGGACTACCACCATGTCTCAGTCACATGGCTGGCAGTTGATGTTGGCTATTGGCTGTGAATTCAACTGGAGCAATTGACTGGAGTGCTTACATATAGCCTCTCCATGTGGCTCAGAGATCTCTGAGCATGGCGACTGGGTTACAAAAGAGAGCATACCAAGAGCAAGTGTTTTAAGAGTTACAGTTGCAAGTTGCAAAGCTTATTATGACCTAACCTCAGAAATCTCAGAATGTTGCTTCTGCTGCGTTCTTTTAGTCAAGAAGCCACAAGACCAGCCCAGGTTTAGTGAGAGTATAAATAGGTATCACCTCTTAATAAGTGTGTCAAAGATTCCATTAAAGAAGAACAAATGGGATGGAAGATGTTTTTGTGTCTGTTTTTGGGAAGTACAGTCTACCATAGCTGGAATGGCAGATAAACTGTGTTTGGAAAATGGTAAAAGGATTATAAATCTGTACTTTAAAATGGGAGCACAAAACACTAATAATATTAACTCGTGTAGTTTTCAGGCACTAATCTAAGTTCTTTATATCAGCTCATATCATATATCAATCCTCTTAACAACCCACTAGATATTATTATAACAGATTTATAGAAGTAGCTCAAGCAAAGAAGGTTTCAGTAACTTGCCCTGGGTTCCAAAGCCACTGCAAATTGTTTTAAGAGATTGGTTCTCTTGTTTCATCTTGTCTTTTTTTTTTTTTTTTTGAGGTCCCAGGAGCGGGTTATTGAACCTGGGACCTCATATGTGGGAAGCCGGCGCTCAACTACTGAGCCACCTTGGCTTCCCTGAGTTGGTTTTTTTGTTTGTTTTGCTTGTTGTTTGTTTTTGTTATTGTTTAGGAACCGATCCTGGGACCTCCCATGTGGGAAGTAGGTGCTCAACCGCTTGAGCTGCATCTGCTCCCCCCATCTTAGTTGTTTTTGAAAAATTTTCCTTGGTCTCTAGAAAAACTGACTGGATTTGAGTTAGGTCAATCCTGAATGGTGTAAGTCTTCCTCCCCCTGTATCTATCATAGTTGGGTATGTCGCCTTACTCTCTGTCTAGCCTGAATTTTGTCCTCTAAACTAGAAGGTCTTGAATTTGATTCTTCTTGTCCTCTTTAGTCAGAGCTATTGCCGCTCATATAGGTAATATTATTATCTTTGAGTCTGCATCCTCTTTTACTCTTCATTTGGCATTAAGATTCATAAATGCTGAAACTCCTGTTCCCAATAATCAGAGCCATTTTCCTTTTTCTTCTCTTCTCTTTTTCTTTTTCTTTGCCTCCTTTTTCTTTAGAGAAGGCAGTGTGGCAAACAAATGCCTAACATAATTTCTTAGGTGTAGTATACTGGCATTGTCTTTTTTTACTAAAGCTACTGAGTTCACTTTTGGGGACCTGATCAAAACGAAAGGACTGACCCATGAAATAAACAGCCTCCATAAGCATCATACACATTTCCTGTATGTGAGTTCAGTGGTTTTTCAATTCTGTTTAATCAGCATGTAGTTAGGAATACTGTTTCGTGGAATGCACTACGCTTTGCACAAAAAGATATCCCCAAATAAAAGCTTCTCCTTCCCTTCCCCCACACTGGTTTTAATTTTGCTTGTAGGAAATGAAGCATTTAGTCTCTTTTCCTTATTTTTATAATTCCTTGATTTGCTTATGATTTTTTCCCCTATTATCTTAGTTTCAACCTCTTAGAAGCATATGACTTTATATGAATTTGCTTGTTTGCTTTGTGTAAAATTGTAGATCAGTTAATAATAATACACTTGAGTGTTTGTGTGTAGATAGGGTTGTCTTGGAGTGTGTATATGTGTGAGGAACTTCCATGATTCATTATATTATGATTATATAATGATGCTTTTTCGAATTTCACTTTAATTTTCTCCTTAAACTTAGCTTGTTCTCCAAATTGATGAGGATTTCTTTTTAAAGAAAGTACTAAGAATATTTGCCCAAATTTATAGTGTATGTTGTACTTTTTAAAATTTTATTTTTATAATTTCTTAAATCTCATTATATTTGTGTTACTAGAGGTTTTAGGGATTTATTCTGATTATAATTTATGATTTAATTATCTACCAGATGCTCAAGTATTTTGCCTTTTGCCATTACATTATTACATATATGAGAGAAAAAAATGGATTATAACCTTCTTTGTGGTGAATTTTCTTCTCAGAAGAAATGAAAAAATTTGATAGCATTCACTTTCTCACTTTTTATACATGTTCAACTATTTGGTGATCACTTTCTGTTTGCTCTAAACTAGGCGCTAATGTGTGATAGTGAAGTGGAATGTTTCTGACCTCATGGAGCTTACAGTCTGAATGGGAAAAAGGTTCACTGGTTTCATCATGAAAATTTTCCATTATCTCTCTTTGTAACCATATTAAAATTGATAGGCTATTTCATTATCTAATTTTTTTTCTCCTCTTCAAATCTTCTGTTTCCCCATTTTTCTGTCATTTCCATAATTGTAAATGATTCCACATGTCTGAGAATGAATTCCCTTAAGAGAGTCAGATTCCCATCATCCAGTCCTACTGATTGGTATGAGTTCAGTTTGTCAAGTGCTCCCCATCTGCTTTATGTCAGTCGCTATTTTTACAAAGTCTTCATTCTCTCTAATCACACAAATATGTCTTCTTTATCTTCCTTGTCAAAGATAAATTGAAAAGAATTAGTTCAATTTCTGAGCTAGTTTAGTCTTCACTAATTCCATACCCCACTACATTTTTAGCAGCATTTTTCTTTCCCTGGTCTTTTCCCCTCTTGATTATTTAAAAGCTCGTCTTCTTATGTCTGACTTGTTCGAGCAGTATGAATTAATTTGCTACCTTTAACTTTTTTCTATAAGCTTTAGCTAATGTAAGATGTTTTTTTACTTTTATTCAGTTAGTTCAGAACTATTTCTGTCTATAGATATTTGAAGAGTCATTTGTGAAACTACATTAGGTGTTTCTTGTTCATTATCATTTTTCCCAAGAGGAATTTTGATCCTATGTGAGTTAATTATTTAATTATCCTAATAATGTCTCATACTGTATTCCTGGCCTCTTCCACACTGATGGAATTAATTCTTCATCCCAGGGCTTCTCAGAGTTCCCAATTCTTTAATTTTTGTATATTTATATTTAACTGGTACTTAACTTTCCCTTATTTTTAATTTTTATTTTTTTGCACCCAGGTTTTTTTCTCTTCCTTCTCCAATGCCCCTATGTTCTTTAGATTTAAATTTTTATTTCTGTGATAATTTGCTTCTTCCTTTCCATTGCCTCCTGTGCCAGCCCTTATTATCTTATATTTGTTGCTTTTCAAACTCTGATGGTTATGAAAATCACCTGGAATGCTTGTTAAAAATCCAGATTCCTGGCTCTCAGCGCCCAAAATTCTAATTCAGTTGGTTATGGGAAGCTTTGATGTCTTCTGTTTTAATAGTTTTCTCAAGAGGTTTGGTGAGAAGGTCCACTGACCACACTGCTGTATGTTACTGCTACTACCTCCTAAATTGGTTCCTTATTGCCAGCCTTCAACTGCAATACAATAGCCCAATTATTCTTCTTAGGACCTTCATTCATAACTTAACATATAAAGTGCTGACTGTATGCAAGGCACTGTGCTGTGCATTCGGAATATCCAATGAGCAAAATATACATTGTCTTTGATCTTGCAATACTTATATATATTGAATTGTTTTCTTGCTATCTTTCTCTCCTCAAAAACTTCTGTGATTTCCTAGTGTTAACAGGTATCAATGAATCAGTTTACTAGTATATTTGCTGTAAGGCTTATAGAATATAAGATTGATGACTGGAAAACAGAAGATTTGATTTCCAGCTTTGGTTTTTGCTTTTGACCTTGTAAGTCTGTGTTTGTGTTTGTATTTCATTTGTAAAACGAGGGGGGTTGGATTAGATCACCAATGTTCCTTTCAGTCAGTGTTTGATTTTCAGTTGTGGTCTCTGCCTTCAAGATCTTATAGTCAAGTTTAAAGGAAATGCAACATATTTCATTAGCTCTAATGCCATCACTTACAAGACCCATTCCAGTCACAGAGATGTTAAAATGTGAAATATCATGCATATATATTATTAATGAAATGTAGTATATGTATGTATTTGTGTGAGTGTGTTTGCAGTTATGAGAATAACTGATGATGCCACACAAAGCTACCTTCTCACTACTAACATATGATTACCTAGGACCAAAAAATGATCTGTCACTGGTTTGGCACTCATGAAAAGTCAGGATTTATTATGAGAGAGAATTCTGTAACAGCAAAGAAGTGAGGAGTCAGTGGAGAATATCAGTCTCTCAGCCCAGATGATCCTCCCCGTGTTTTCCTTAAACTGCCTCACCATTGAATTGTGGAATGTGTAAGAATTTCTAACACTGATTAAAATGTGGAATGTGTAATCAGAGTGACTGTACCTCAGTGGGTAACTTTTCCATCTATCACTCGCTCATGCAGTTCAAAGAAACCAAACTCAGGGTTAGCACAGTGCTAACCTGTATGAATTACAGCCATTTTATTTAATTTTTCCTTTAGTTAAATGTGTTTATTTAAAAGCATTTTAAAAAACAAGTTTAGTGATCAAATTCAATAATCACCTACTGGCAACCTTTCCCTTTCCCCATACAGACACACACTTTATTCCCAAGCTGGGGCCTTGTAGAGATAATATCCACTACCTTTTATAATTTTTCAAAAAGTTATCATAGTTCCTGAAAATTATTATAAGGGCTTTCTTTATTCTCTTCATGTTTTTACTGAGTCTGACTTTTCCTGTAGGTGAAGATGACATAGTAACAGATAGAGGAAAGTTCTAGAGGGAATCAACTCTACACTTTTATGAAAGCACTCCCTTTGTCATATTTTCCATGATATCTCTTGGCTGCCCACTCAGTTCCCTCTTTCTTTCAAGCACGTTTAGCATTAGAATTAAATTCTCATGCTACACTTGGTCATCAATGTTCATGATGTGACTGTAAGTGTTTTGGTGTTACTGGGAGAGATTTTGGTTGAAATCTTCTATTCCATACATTGTAACTTCAGCTGCTAGTGATAAAGGCCAAATAAGTGATATGGGCTGTAACTACCAAGGGAGAAAAGGAGAAATCATTGAGTTGTGAAAAATGCTTCAAGATGGAAGTGGTATTTACAAATAAGTAAGAGGGTAAGAGTTGAAGAAGCAGTCCCAGAAAACAGGTATAGGCAGGAAAGTACAGGGGCCCAAGGGGCAGTTATGGGATATTATGGGACTGGGTCATGGAGGGCCTGGAAATCCCAGCCAAGGATTTTCAATTTTAGATTTTATAGAACAACATCTTAAATAGGCACTGTTATCTTGGCCAAAAAGTTTTGCTGAGAACTAGGTCTAACATAAGAATGGAGTGTAACTCATGCACTGAGTATAGATGGCTGAGGGGTCAACTGGAGGAATTTTCTGCACAAGAGTGAGCAGCTTTATATGGTATACATGGGTCTCAGGTACAAAAAAGGAGGAAATCTTTAAAAGAGCTGACCGCCTGTGGTCAATTGATTACTTTTCTTCTATTCTCTCTGAATATCTCCCTCCTTCAGTATGCCTCCACTTGGACATATAGGTGGTAGTGTTATTGAGGACAGACTTTATACAAGGAAATGTTTTATGTTTGGGGGCCATAACAATGAACAAAATAGAGTCCCTTCAGCCATGGAGCTTACTTTCTAATGGTAATAATCCCATCCATCCATCCATAAGATCATTTTATTCCTGATGAGTCCTTTGACAATCATAAAATAGGGAAAGAACATAGTAGAGTGTGACTTGTTCTAGAGGTATCTTTTCTAAGTGAGGCCAGTCAGAAAGTCCTTTTTGAATAAATGGCATTTGAATTGAGTCCTGAATGATGTGAAGATGACAGCCATAATAAAACTGAGGTAAAGGGAAGGAGAAATGGCAGTTGTAATTTAGCCTTATGAAGTTTGTGATGACTGTGAGACATAGAATATTGAACAGGCAGGTAGGTATATGATCTGGGCTGGAGTAATTAGGAAATAGATGATATTCCTAATATCATGAGATCTGCATGAGATCTCACATTCATACTTTCTTGGGCTCTCTTTAACCATATGTATTTGCCTAAAGGTTAACTACACATAAATTCTTATTTTTAAATATGATCTTTTTTTTTTCAAGTCCTTTGCCCATTTTTAAATTGGGTTGTCTTTTTGTTGTAAATTTGTAGGATATCTTTTCATATTCTGAATATTAAACTTTTATCAGTTACGTGGTTTCCACATATTTTTTCCCATTTTACTTTCTTTTACTTTGTCTTTTTCTTTCATGATAAAGTGCATGATAAGTTCTTAATTTTGATGAAGTCTCATTGGTCTATTTTTTCTTTTGTTGTTCATGCTTTTGATGTAAATTCTAAGAAACTAGTACCTTACACAAGTTCCTGAAGATGCTTCCTTATGATTTCTTCCAGTAGTTTTATAGTTTTGATTCTTACATTTAGGTCTTTGATCCATTTTCAGTTAATTTTTTCTATATGGTGTGAGATAGGTGTCAATCTTCATTCTTTTGCATATGGATATCTAGTTTTCCCTGCATCATTTGTTCAAGCAACTATTCTTTCCCCAATGAGTGGACTTGGCACCCTTGTCAAAGATCCAGTGGCCATAGAGGTGAGGGTTTATTTCTGAACTCTCAGTTCAATTCCATTAGTATATATGTTTGTCACTGTGCCAGTACCATGCTGTTTTAAGTACTCTAGCTTTGTAATAAGCTTTTTAAATCAGGAAGTATGAGTCCTCCAGCTTCATTCTTCTTTTTCAAGATGGTTTTGGCTATTTGGGACCTTTTTCTTCCTCTGTATGAATTTGTTCATTGGCTTTTCCATCTCTGCAAAGGCTTTTGGAATTTTTATTGGGATTGCATTGAATCTGTACATCACTTTGGGTAGAATTGAAATCCTAACAACATTTAGTTTTTCAATCCATGAACATGGAATGCCCTTCCATTTATTTAGCCCTTCATTGATTTCTTTTAGCAGTGTTTTGTAGTTTTGCATGTATAAGTCCTTTACATCCTTGATTCAATTTATTCCTAGATATTTGATTCTTTTAGTTGCTATTGTAAATGGAATTTTTTTTCTTGATTTCCTCTTCACATTGTCCATTACAAGTGTATAGAAGCATTAATGATTTTTGCATGTTGATCTTGTACCCCACCACTTTACTGAGTTCATTTATTAGTTCTTGTAGCTTTGTTGTGAATTTTTCAGAATTTTCTGTATATAGGATCATGTCTTCTGCAACTAGGGAGATATTTACTTCTTCCTTTTCAATTTGGATGCCTTTTATTTTATTTTTTTTCCTGTCTTGCCTCATTTCTCTGATTAGAACTTCCAGTACAGTTGAATAGCAGTAGAGACAGTGTCTTGTTCCTAATTTTAGAGAGAAGGCTTTCAGTCTTGCACCATTGAGTATGATGTTAGTGGTGTTTTTTTATTTTTTATTTTTTAGTCCTTTACTTTTCAAACTATAGTGTGATGTTAGCAGTGGGTTTTTCATAAATGCCCTTTATCATATCGGGGAAGTTTCCTTATATTCCTAGTTTTCTAAGTGTTTTTATCAAGAAGATTGCTAGATTTTGTCAAGTGCTTTTTCTACATTCATTCATGTAATCATGTGGTGTTTTTCTTTTTTCTATTAATGTGATTAATTTTCTTATGTCGAACCACCTTTGCATACTTGTGATAAATCCCATGGTCATGCATGGTATGTACTTTTTTTTTTCTCTTTATGTTATTTTGTCATTTGTACTTCTTTTAATGTGCTTCTGGATTCAGTTTGCTAGCCTTGTATTGAGGATTTTTAATTTTAAAAAAAATTTATTTTAGAAGGTACCCAGGATTGAACCTGGGACCTCGTACTGTGCAAAGCAGGTACTCAACCAGTGAGCTACACCAGCAACCTGTGTTGAGGATTTTTGCAGGAAGAATATTTGTGTGTAATTTTCTTTTCTTGTGGTATCTTCATCTGGCTTTGGTATTAGGTTGATGTTGGCTTTATAGAATGAGTTAGGAAGTGTTCCCTCCTCTTCAGTTTTTTGGAAGAGTTTGCGCAGGATTGGTGTTAATTCTTCTTGGAATGTTTGGTAAAATTCACTAGTGAAGCAGTCTGCTCTGGGCTTTTTTTTTTGTTTTGAGGTTTTTAATCACTGATTCAATCTTTTCCTTGGTTTTGGTATGATGATATCTTCTGTTTCTTCTAGTATGGAGTAGGTAATTTTTGTCTTTCTAGGAATTTGTCCATTTCATCTTGGTTATATAATTTGTTGGTGCACATTTGTTCATAATATCCTTTTATAATCCTTTTTATTTCTGTGGTTTTTATAGTAACATCCCCTCTTTCATTTCTGACTTTAGTTATTTGCATCCTTTCTCCTGTTTCCCTTGTCAGTTTAGCTAAAGATTTTTCAATTTTATTGATCTTTCAAAGAACTATTGGTTTTATTTTCCCCCTATTTTTTTTTTTTTTTTAATTCTCTATTTATCTCAGTTATCTTTGCCATTTCCTTCCTTTTCTTGGCTTTGGTTTTTGTTTCCAGAGTCACAAGACCTAGATGAAAGAAGTGCTTTTAGAAATAGACAGTGATTCAGGTCATTCAGTATGAGTTTCAAAGATGTGAAGAATTATTCCTCAATTTCCTTAGCAAAGAAATGCTTATGTTTCTCAATGTCACTCTTTCCTTTTAGAGAGAAAAATTCACTTTTTACTTAGTAATTCTTTTGGAATATTACCCCAAATATATTTTAAAAAGGTGAGCCACTATTACTAAGTATTGGAAAGAATAACATTGGTCGTCTTCTTCAGTGTCCATGTAAAATTGGAAGTGAGTTCTCTTGACTGTGAGTCAAAATATGTGGTTCCAGCTGAGGGGCAGAACTAGAAGAGTTGTTGATCAGGGAAGCACTTCCTGGTCTAGCTTTACCCTGGAGTTGCACAATGTGCATCACTATTGCTAACAGTGTGAGTGGGAAAACCCACCAGTCCTTTTATCTTATGACTTCCTTATGCTTGAAATCCTGATATCTACTCCTACTCAGTAGAATAGAGTATGTCTTAAACTGCTCTGTCCTCCTCCCCAAGAACACTTATTCTTTATTTTATGAATTCTTTCAAGTTATATTTTCTGAGCTCTCCTTCTTAAATGTGAGGCTAATTTTGGGGGGAGGGGTATAAGGGAAAGCATATTCTTTTCCTTAAAAATCTGTAGATAGGAGTGGATGTACTTCAAGTGGTTGTGCACCTGCTTCCCATGTCCTGGGTTCAATCCCTGGTACTTCCTAAAAAAACAAATAAACAAACAACAAACAATTGAAAAAATCAACTCAGGGGAGCCAGTGTAGCTCAGTGGCTGAGTGCCAGCTTCCCACATTCAAAGTGCTATGTTCATTCCTTGGCCCCGGTACCCCTACACACACACACACACAAAGTCTGTAGACATTGTTCCATGGTCTTTTCTCTTTTTTCTTCATGGTCTTCTTTTGATTTAGTGTTGCAGAATACATACAGCTCTCCTGATATTTGTTCTTTTTATAGTTTCTGTATTCTGCCTATTTTTTTTTCTATTTGCCTCACAAATAAGATCAATCCAGATGAAGGTCATGTCATTGATTAATTTTTTTCTCAAAATGTGGTTTTATTCGTGATATTTTTCTCCCCAAATTGAGGAAATATACTTTAGCTTCTCTCTCTGTTTGTATGTACACATATCCTTTTTCAAAAGTTCCTTTTTCAGGGGAGTGGATGTAGCTCAAGTGGTTGAGTGCTTGCTTCCCATGTACGAGAGCCTGGGTTCAATCCCTGGTACTTTCTTCTTGTATGTTACTGAGGATGCCAAAATTTACTGAAATTTTCTCCTTCCTATAGGAAAATAGAAAGTTTTTCTTTTCCTCCTTCCCCCCCCCCCCATTTATTCATTCTGAAATGAGATGAAATCCACTTAGACTCAATGTTTGCTGACTACTAGAATATGAAGACTGGCTTTTACTCTATTATTTGAACACTTGGGTACTAGTGAAATAATTTTTTCAGTTTTACTTCTAGAAATCAATTTCGTTTATATATCTAATAGCTCAGTTCCTAGTATTTAGCAAGTTTTCATATAATGCACATCTACTTCCTTCAGATGGTATCTTCAATCTCCATCACTACCTAACTCCCTGATACACAAAAAATAGAAGAAATATTTTATTTAAAAAACATAAATGTATTTTCCATGATTGTCTTTCTCAACAGTATTTACAAAGGAGAACTTTGTTAGTACACTATTGCCAGTCCTCTCCTGCTTTCTAGCAAATTGTTTAATTTGAATTGCTGTTTCTGATGGATATAAGACAATGAATATTCGTGTGGGGTTGTGGGTGGGAGGGCCAGCTGCCCCTTAAATCAGCATCTATGCAATATTGCATGGCTGGCCAGTTTTGTATGGTTCCCAGAGTACAGCCAGTGGAAAGTACTGCTTTCAAGTGAGTAGATTCATTCTTCTTCCAGTGGTGCAGCTTGTATTTGTTGGAAATCCTTTAAAGATTCTGGCAGCAGCTGCATGGAAGCCCTGATGTTTGGCAGAATGAAATGGACCCTCAATTCTGATGTTTCTTCAGTAAGGTATCTAGTATGGTGCTAGTTTTCAATGTGTTGGTAGGATATATTCCATAGCTAATTGATGGGAGGGAAGGGGTCAGTAATGTTTTTGAGTTGAGAAGACATAGCTGTAAACCATGATGACTCCAGATAGACCTGGTACCTTGCTTTTACCTTTTAAAACCTTTCTGTCCTAATCACTGGCAAGAGATGAGACCTTGACAATTAGTCTGATGCACTGTGATTTGTTGAACAATCCAGTTTTTCCCATGAAAAAGTATAGGAGGAGCAACTGAAGACAAGAGAAAGGAAAGAAGAAAAGCAGAGAGGAGGGATGAGGAATAAAGCTTAGATTAGAGATGGTCCCTACAACTGCAGTAGCAATAAATATCTTATTTCTTTGACTCTAAGGTACTAGCAAGCTCAAGATTAGAAAAATAAAAAGAAACACTATCTTAACTGTATATATTTCTAATAAGATTTCCTTTGATTTTAGGAATGTTAAAATGTGAGAAAATGTGTACCGTAGAATCTGAGAGACATGGAGTACTGTCATGTAGGTTGATGAGAAGCAGTAAATGTTGTGAGTGGAGAAAGCTGGTGACCAAAAAGGGGGAACAGTGCCACAGTACAGGGTAATAGAAGGTTCAAGAGTCATGTACCTTCAACAGCCCTGCTGTATTATACCCCACCCAATCTTCAGTTCTCTGACTGTCTTCTATGTCCAGAATAACTAATGCTCATCAATTCTAGATAAAAAAATTTTCTATATATAAAAGTTGTTTTTACTAGGTTGTTTTGATTCTCCATCATTGTAGATTGTTGAAGCACCTGACAGTCTAACAAATGTAACCTGTGGAAACATTTTCTTTAGTAATAATGATAGAATAGCCAACAAAATGGGACATATGTGAACTATTAACCTTTATGTTTTCTCTGAGCAAATGAGCAATATATGAGCATTTGAAATATGTGTCTCTTAAAATTTCTGTCATGTGAGGTTGTTCAATTCTGTGATCCCTTTTATGTATATACATTTCACGTGAAAGTGACTTATACTGGCATCACTAGTTGTTCATCAATTTCCTTTACATTATGTAAAGTCCACGTGTCCACCCCCCGTCAATCTGTAAATTTATCATGACATATATACATGAAATGGATTGTTTGTTACCTTTTCTGAAAGGAGAAAAACCATATATATGAACCAGACTTTAAAGGAGCCTACTGTAAATCAGTTATAAAAATCTGTAGTAGACTGAGAATATAAAAATTGCTGTGAATTATACATTAGGGTTATAGAAATAATTTTATATGAAAGCAGAAATATACTTCAGTTTCCTACAATAAACCTCAGTGATTTTGATATCATAGGCTGACCAGATTCT
>PVKH010020865.1:0-14485 GCA_004027955.1 Chaetophractus vellerosus | reverse complement strand
AACACCTGGAAATGCTTATTAGTTCAACAAATTCAGACCTCTGAAGCATTACAAATTTGCATTCATACAATAACACTGTGATGAAAGTTTCCAACAAAGTCTGAAGAAAAGTAATGCCATACTCTTAAAACAAACAAAAAAAAAGTCTGTATTATTTACTTTTAAAAACGCCTAAGATTATAAAAAGCCTATATAAAATAGTTTTCAGATAATGATCAGAGACCTACATACAAAAACAAAGACTATATTTAAAAATGAAGGCATCCAGTATTGGAGAAGGGGGGCACATGGCTTTGGTGTCTGATATTTAAAAACTAAGTTCCTGCAGGCTAAGCATTCAAGGTGCAGAAAATTAGTCATTTAAACTAGGAAAGGTTAGGAAGTTCTGATTAATAAATTAGTCATCTTTAAAAGAGAAATTGAAAAGTTGTTTAGAATTCCAGGTAATTCTGAATACAAAAAAGGTGGCAGCATTATTTAAGATTAAGGTAAAATATCTTAGTTGAAAATTATGTCCCCTTTTACTTCTTTGCAGTAACCCATGTTTAACTCTCTCTTTCAGATGCACCATTTGATGACACCCAAAAGGAGGCTTTTCATTTCAAATCTGAAATGTTCCTCAGTGGAAAAATTTACCAAAAAGAAAACATTTCTCTAATTTAATGTTCCTCCACTGGAAAGCTCTCCAACTGCCCCAACTTCTGTCACAGATCAAGGTTATGATTACTATATTAATGGAAAACTCTCTTCTCACACAGCTAATGAAGGAATATTTAATTTGTAATGATTTCCATTACAAAATGCTATCATTAGAAAGAATATAGACTATACAACATATCCTTCAAATGTTTAAAAGAAATTCATTATTACTTTCTTTGGACCTTATATATTAAATCAAAAGCTAAGCTTAAGCATATTTCCCATGTATCTTTCAAGAATTTAAACTGCCACTTAATATCTGACCCAGGTTAACGTTTTCCATCTGTATACTTTAAAAAATAATGGAGTGGGAGGTTTCAGAACACTACAATACCTCATGCACTGGCTTAAAATTGAAACTTAAAAGCAATTTGATTAATATCATATAACTTCTCGAATGTGGATCCTATGCTATGCATTTTTTTTTTTTTTTAATGAATCACAGGTACAGCTGTGCTCTCCCCTCAAAGACAAAAGTGCCAGGTCCCAAAGCTCGTCGAGGACACAGAGGAAGGTACTGGTATCTGAGAGAGTAGAGGCATTATGCAGAAATGTAATAAATCTAGTGCAATCTGATACAGCAGAGGATGGATTTCTACTGCATCTTTGGGCTTCCACTGGCCTAGGGTACAGCGAGTCACTCAGCAGAGGCCTACATTTAGGGGGAAAGTCCATCTCACTCAGCTTTCCATGGAGACTCATTGACCAACCAGAAAGCCCAGCTGGGCAAGGCAGTCATACACCTGCTCGGGCTCTGTGAGGTGGGGCAGTAGGGCTCCACTGGACTTGGTTCTCCATGGGAAGGGGTATGCTCATCTCCGGCAGAGAGCAGGTGTCCCAGCAGTGACTGCTGGGCCAGGGGAAGGGACTGAGGTACACTGATGTCTCCTGGGTGCTATGCATTTTATACTTTTAAAAGTTGATAGCATGAATACTAATAAAGGACAGCAGAACAAATTTCAGAGGAAGCTAGGGAGGAAGACAAATGCCAGCACCATTCTGCATTTGAGCCAAGGACAGGTTATAGAACTTGCACGGTTTAAGTGTGTGTGGCACACTTAATCCCAGATCCCCTTCAAGTCTAGACATATGACCTTTACCCACTCAGCCTATGTGCCTTGATTTCCTCATATGTAAAACAGGGAGAGCAAAACCACCAAAATCTGACAGGGTTGCTGTGAGGATTAAATGAATTAATACATGTAACTACAGGCACTTACACTTTCTTTTTCTTTTCCTCTTTTATTTGGGGAGGGGGGGGCATTATTTACCCAAGAGATGATCCTAAGCAAAACTGTAGTAGTTAAAAATTTACATGTGAAGTTGGTAAACCTAAACTTGACTGGTTCCAAAATTCCTAAGGAAGACAGATCTTGTATGAAAAAAGATGGCTGAGTGGACCTCATTAGGTACTAACTTCTCTTAATGAATACACTCCCCCCCCCCCAAAGCACCAATTCTTGAGAAATTGAATTGATTCTCTTACAAATCATCTTATCCTCTGATAAAAAGGCATTCTAAACCCCATCTCTCTACAAGCTCTTCTATACCTCATTAAGAGACCTGAGACTTTCCCTCAACAGGATTTCCTCAACTCACTACTACTGCTTTATATACTTTACAAAACTGGAGTTGATTTAGCATTAGCCTATGTTGTCTGCCCAAATATAAGCTATTTAGGAACGTGTCACTTCTTTTTTTACACTGTTTTCTTCTAATAGCAGATACAGAACTACCACCAATCTTAGACTGAGTCAAATGATTTTATATCTATTGTTAATATGTACATAAAGAACAGGCATTAATGATATAAAGTTCACAGATTACCCATGAGATCTAAGGGAGAGACCTCAACACATTTACCAAGAAATAGTGGACACCCACCACAACCTTTAAAAACACCTTCCTGAGGTCTCTACAGAAACAAATTAACTGCTCCTAAATTAAGCCTCCTTTCCTGAAAATAAATTTATCCTTAGAACAGTTTTAATGATTTAAATGCTCACTAAAAGAATTTTGTATGATGTAGTATCTGCCCAGATACATAATGCCCATCTAAAAATAAAATAAGATATAAAGTCCTATGGCTTTATTTAGGCATGTATCTTATTTGCTAATCAAACTATTTATTCATCACCTACTGTTACTCCAGACTATCTGACCAAATGTGGAATCAGATGCTTCAGTTATTATAATGAAAAAAATTAAAGTTTTCTTAAAAAAAAAAAAAACAAACCCCAAAACATTTAATATAATTACTGGATCAAATACAAACCACTTAACAAAGATCAAATCTTTCTAAAATATCCTCATTTCTAAGCCTACCTGGGATTTATCCTGTTCAAGTCTTTTCTTCTGTCTGACAATGTCTTCTAAGTGATATACAGATCTGGCTACAACTGGGTCAATATCAAACAGATCATGTGACGTCAATGAAGTTTCTTGTCGTAGCATCCATTTATAAAATGGTAAGCCAAGGGGAAGGTCCACCTGAAAGGGAAATATGCAAAATAGTTATGATAAGCTTCTAGAATTGTCTCAATTCTATAAAAGACACTTCAAGAGTTCATTTGGAAAAGTTAAGAAATCCTCCCACCCACCCCTGAGGGGGGAGGGAAGCAATGTATCTAGGAATTATTTCTCCCATTACATGAACTTGATTATCCTCACTTAAGCTCAATTTGGGGCCCTGATATTGTGAAAATTTTAGAATACTGAAGAATCCTATTTAAACACTGACACGGAAAAGGCCAATTTCCAAGAACATATGTGATACATTTTACATGAGGGCCTCTGAAATGCCCAGGTGTTTATAGGAATTTTACTCTACTATTTTAGGCCAAGTACACCCAATTCCCCTGCAGTCTGTAATACTTTATCTTCTGAAGTCAGGTTGAAAAGAAGAGCCAACTAACTACATTTAAAATAGAAAAATAAATAGAACTTCTAAAATCATTGCTAAACAGCCCATTCTCCATTTAAATGTAACTAAAACCGCCTTTAATGTTGTCTGAATCTCTAAAACCTTGCTACTCCACTCAAGGTGTGGTCTGGATTAGGAGGCATCACCTAGGAACTGGTTTAAAAATGTGGAATCATGGATCTTATCCCAGACCTACTCAATCAGAACTGATATTTTCAATAAAATCCCCAAGTAATTCATATGCAGATTAGAATCCAAGAGGACTGTTTTAAAATACAGCATGGGGAGCAGATGTGACTCAAGCAGTTGAGTGCCTACCTCCCACACGGGAGGTCCCGGGTTTGGTTCCCAGTGCCTCCTAAAAACAAAAAAACAAACAAGCAAACAAGCGAAAACAAACAAACAAAAAAACCAAAACCACCACCAATTCAGGGGAGCTGATGTGGCTCAGTGGTTGAGCACCGGCATCCCACATATGAGGTCCCAGGTTCAACTCCCGGCCATCAAACAAACAAACAACAAAAAAATCTCAAAAACCCATCACAAAAGGCAGGGGATTAATATACTTTCACAGAACACTGTACACAACCATTGGAGAAAAACAAATACTCTTAAATTTACCAATCTGAAATCCATGATAGCCTTGGCCATTAATTTTCCTAAGAAGCGAAACTTCATCTTAACCTTTGCGATGTGAGCTGGCTTGGCTGTTCTACCAAAGGGAAGTGCAAATAGGCCCTGGAGATTCTGAATATACTTGGTCCCTTCTTGGCTTCCTGTAAAACAAGCAATTCACCAAACTTCAGATATTTCCAAAAACAAAACAAAACCTGGTTACTAAGAACATTTAAGAAATTCAGTATTCTCAACCAGATAGCAGATTGCTGAATGAAATCCTTGAGAGCGAGAAGGGCCTCCCTTATTTGATGAATGAGAAAACAGAGGCTAAAAGAAATTAAGTGCAGGTCACAGCCTGGTCCTCTGTTAGGAAATATACGTTTAATAAATTGTAAGGGTGTACTGCCTGATATGAATAATACAAATCAACTGACTAACTCACAAATTAATATTACCTTTTGGATTGCTAAGAGTTACTTCTTCACCTCTCCAGAGACCCAAGTCAGCTCTCTGCAGTTCCTGAGATACAAGTGCATAAAATTCCAGTGTAGGCCCGAGACCTGTGCCAACCTACAAAAGAACAGAAGCAGAACAACTTCAAATTTTTGAATTTGTGTTACTTTTCTGATGTATTAGAGATTATTTCCCAAACTGTCCTAATTAGATTTATTCCTTCAGTCTGATCACTGGGACCAAGAACTAGTAACCCTTTAATATTTCCTACTCCCCATGGCCCCAACATTTTAACTGCATGGTCTAAGTTTGTATACTGATAAAAGTACTGTTGTTACTATATATCCTTCCCTTGGGAAACAATAGGGCACCTCTTTCTCCATTTTCTTTTTGGTAAACGGTTACACTGAAACCAGCTCAAATGTCACCTCATCTGCCTGAGTTAGTTTGCTTTTTTTAAGGACTATATTTCACCTACCTTAAGAACTTATCACATTACTTTGCCACAATGCCATTATATGTTTGCATATCTCACTTGAGGTAACAAATGTTTTGATCACCTTTGTATTCCCTATAGTGCCTGGCATATAGCAGCCATTAATGTTTGTTGAATAAACACAAGTAAGGGAAGGTCTGCACCCACGCCAGCACTCACAGGGCTATCACACAGTCTGTCAGTGCTTTCTCAACCCTGATGGTACTTAGAAGTTCCGGGGAACTTTACAAACATAAATGTGCAAGGTGGTCCTGGGTCCTATGGTTCTGAGCTAGTAGGTCTGGTTAAGAGTCTGGACACTGGTATTTTTTAACATGCTAAAAGGTGACTGCAGCCTGGATTGAAAACCACTCTTCCATGTGACACATGGTCCTGGGGCAGAGCTCATGGTATAGTTAATTCCTTCATGTTTAATCAAGGCCCTTCCAGTTCAGTCCATAAACGAAGATATGCAACTAACAACAAGTTCATATCATGGTTTATAGGCTGAGTAATCGTGGTCCTGTCAAGAAGGCTATAGATTATCTGCAAATAAAGGGTACCATATCACAGTTACTTTTAAAAATTATCTACATTGTCTTAAAAGATTAGCTGTTACCCACCAAATGTTTAACTTTGACTTTCAAATCAATGATCAGTTTGGATGTGGCAATGCATTCTTGATCTACCTCCCATCCCTTTCTTAATATTCCATAAATCTGTAAAAGGCATCATGATTCACCCCATGGTGAATGCTCCAATGGGATGAATGCCCTGACTAAAACTATGGAGTCATCCTTGACTATTCTTTCTTACCCCCCAGGATCCAACCCATCAGTAAACATTGTAAGCCATGCCTTCAAAATAGATTCTAAACCAACTGCTGGCTTGGTATCTCTTATCACCTGATGTATTGCTGGCACCTCCTAAACAGTATTTCCACTATTCGTGTGTCTCACAAGTTCATATCATTCCTCTGCACCCACCAGGGGCTTCCCATCTCACTCAAAGCAAACGTTCAAGTTCTTACCACCACTTCCCAAATCCTATGTGGTGTACCCTCCCATTCCCCCTCAAAAGGGCGGGGTGGGGGGGGGTGCTGGAGACAGATGACACTATCCTCCACAACATGGGTCAGAGCAAAGTTTAGTTCATTTCATGGGCCAAGTTACATCTATGCCTGTTTTGTATGGCCTGTAAACTAAGAATGGTTTTCACATTCTTAACTGGTTGAAAAAAGGTTAAATAATATTTCATGATGTGTAAAAATTAGATGAAATTGATCTGGTGACTGTTAATAAAGTTTTATTGGAACACACCCATGCTCACTTTCACCACTACAAAGGCAGAGAGTTGAGTGGTGGTTACAGAGACCATATGGCCCACAGAGCCTAAAATATTTATTATCTGACCCTTTCCAGAAGAGTTTCCCAAGCCCTGGGCCTACGATAATCCTAAACAATGTACAAAAAAGTTACTAACACTAATAATTAAGTTCATCAAGATCAGAGAATACAAGGTCAATGCACCAAAATCAAACATATTTCTATAAAATAGAAACCATTGGAAATTGTTATGAAAGAATACTATTTTCATCATCATCAAAAAACATGAAATATTTGGGAATTAATTTAACAAAATATGTGCTAGAAAGACAAGTAGCCTTAAACTATGAAACACCCCAGGGGCAAATTTAAAAAGACTTAGTAAGTGGAGGGCTAGACTGTGTTCATGGATGGGAAGAATCCACACTGTAAAAGCATGTTGATTGTCCCCAAATTGGCCTATAATCACCTCAATTCTAATAAAAATTCTAGCAGACTTTGCAGACTATTGACAAGCTGATTCTAAATTTTATATGGAAATAAAGGATTGAGAATAGCCAAATTATTTTGAAAAAGAACAACATTGGAAGGACTCACACTACTTGATTTCAAAACTTACTATATAGAGCTACAGTATTCAAGACAGTATAAACAAAACAAAAACAAAAAAACTCTAACTCTCATTTCCCAACATTTAAGAAGTGTAACTGGAAGTAAATCATAAAACTAAATGTAAGAGCTAAAACTATAAAATGTCTAGAAAAATACACAGGAAAAATCTTTGAGACCTTGGGTTAGGGTACAAAATCACAAAATAGAAAGTAAGGTAAAACTTCTGTTCTTTTAAAGACATTTCATAAGAAACCTAAAGAAAAGCCACAAGCGACAAGAAAATATTTGTGAAACACTTAATAGAGGACTTGTATCCAGAAAACTCTACAATAAAATAAAAACCCAGAGGAAAAAAATGAATAAATTCTTGATCAGATACTTCTCCAAAGATATATGAATAGTCAATATATAATGAAAAGAATCATTACCATTGATTATCATAAAATTTAACTTAATGCAAAATAAACCACACTAAGAATACAATCAACCAAGCTTAAAAATTGGCAAAGAACTTAAACAGAAATTTTCTATTTTCTCAAAGATAGAAAAACAACCAGTAAGCGCATGAAACAATACTCAGCATCATTCATTATTAGGGAAATGCAATCAAAACCACAAGCAGATATCACTTTACCTCCACTAGGACAACTCTTATTTTTTAAAAAACAAAACAAAACAAAACACTGAAAATAACAAGTGTTGGCAAGGATATGGAGAAACTGTAAACCTCATGCATTGTTGGTGGGAATGTAAAATGGTGCATGTAAAATGTAAAATGGGAATGTAAACTGACACTCTGGAAAACAGTTTGGCAGTTCTGGAAAAAGTTAAGACATAGAATTAACATATAAGCCAGCAATTCTAGTTCTAGGTATATACCCAAAGGAATTGAAAATATGGAGTCAAACAGTTACTCGTATACCAAAGTTCGTAGCAGCAGTATTCACAATAGCCAAAAGATGGAAATAACCCATGGTCCATCAATAGATGACTGGATAAACAAAATGTGGTATATAAAGACAATGGAGGGGCTGGCTGGATAGCCCAGTTGGTAGGGCACCGGTTTACCACATGGGAGGCCCCGGGTTCGGTCCCTGGGCCTCTTCTAACAGGCAAGCCAATGTGGGTGGGGCACGCTGCCGCAGGCAAAGGGAAACCCCCATGGGAGGGCAAAAAGGCAAGCCCCGGCGAGCAAGGGCGAGCCCCCACCAGCAGGCAGGCCTCTGTGCCGGTGAGCTGACTCAGTAGAGTCAGCTCGCCCCAGCAGGGGGAGACAAGCAGACACAGAAGAACGCAGAGAAAAACGAACACAGCAAGAACAAGCAAAAAGGGGGGGATATATAATAAATAAAAAATTTAAAAAATAAAAAATAAAGACAATGGAATATTATTCAGCTATAAAAAAGGAATGAAGTACTGATACATGCTACACTTGGAAACATTATGCTACCCAAATGAAATAAGCCAGACACAGAAGGGTAAATATTGTATGATTCTGCATATATGAGGTATCTAGAATAAGAAAATCCAGAGACAGACAGTAGATTAGGGGTTACTAGGGAGTGGAGGAAGTGGGGGAAGGGGAAGTTATTGCTTAGTAGATATAGTTTCTGTTTTAGGTGATGAAAAGGCATTGGTAATGGATGGTGCTTCTGGTAGCAGCACAACAAATGCCACTGAATTGTACACTTAAAAATGGCAAATTTTGCTATATATGTTATTGCAATTAAAAAAACAACAACAAAAAACAGTAAGATACCACTATAAACCCACTAGAATGGCTAAAATTAAAAAGAACCAAAATACCAAGCATTGGTGAGCATGTGTGGGACTGCGAAATGAGAGAGTCACATTGTAAAAGTTTGGCATTTCTTAGAAATATATCTTACTAAATGATTTAACAATTCAATCCTGAAGTATTTGCTCAAGAGAAATAAAAACATATGTCCACACAAAGACTTTTATATAAATGTTCATAGCCGCTTTGTTCATAATAGCCAAAAACTGGAAACTAAATAAATGTTCATCAATTGGTGACTGGATGAACATTATATGGTACATCCATAAAATGGAGTACTACTCAGTGATAAAAGGCAAAAAAAAAGAAACCTGCAACAACATGAATGAATCTCAAAAAGCATTATGCTAATTAAAAGAAGAGACAAATGGCTACACACTTGTGATTCCACTTATTACAATATTGTAAAAAAATTGCAAAACCATCGTGATGGAATACAGTTCAGTGCTTGTCTGGGGGTGGGGGTGGGAGGAGAAGACCGACTGCAGAAAAGTGTAAAAGAACTTTCCCGAGGCGATGGGACTGTTCTTTATCTTGACTGTGGTAATCATTACAGACTATACCCATGTATCAACTCCTAGAATAGGACATTTAAAAACTGTGCATTTTATTATTTGTAAGTTATACCTCACCTCAGTAAACCTGATTATTTTTTTTAAAGCAGTATTTTAACAATCCACTTGATGTTGAAAACTTAATAAACTTAAATTTTACATGAACATTTGCTATCATGTCAGAAAAAAAAGTATTACACATTTGTACTTTTGAGAAATGGAAGACTTTGAATAAATCATTCAAGAGATAATAGAGCAAATCTTAGTTTTAAATTTAGAATTTCATAGGACCCAGAAACTCAAATACTATTTTATGAAGAGGACAAGACAGGCTTAAAACCAGCAACAGCCTCATAAGCTCACCTCGTTTTCATACTGGATTTCTAACATGGCCCGTGAGCTGCCAAGATCCTGCATCACAGACTCTGCTTGTTTCAGCAGCTCCTCTCTGTTCACAGTACGCTACAAAAAAAGTAAAAAATGTGAGGAGACTATGCTCTACTGATGTTATGCTTTTATATATGGGAGGTATTTCTTGAAGTGCAACAAATCAACTGGTAAAAAAAATACATTTCTTTAAACACACATACCTCAGAAAAGGTAGCTCCCCCCCCCCCCCCCCCCCCCCCAAAAAGCAGCTGCACTGCTGCAAACATCAATAGCATCCTGGTGCACATGAAGAAAAGCTAGTCCTAAGGCTAATTATTAATTTATCTTGAGACCACGGCAAACTCAGAAAACTCAAGCTGGAGAAGAAAGGATTTCTGTGACCTTGCCAGCCAAACATCAATGTAATAGGCTTCAGCTTCCTGAAATCTCTACGGGTGCAATTATAGATGGATGATGGAGAAATACTTATGGAGATGGCAGGTGAGACAGATGAGCTGGAAACCTACTTGCTCTGACCTGTGAAGGTCCTACAAGTACTACTACAGTCACCTAACATCAGGTTCATGGGAATGATAAAGGTCCTACTAGATTTCTAAATTATGCCAACACCACTCTAATGACACAAATGAGAGGACAGGAATAACTTTTTTTTTTTTTTAGCACAGTATTTGTTTGCTTCTCACCACTCCCCTACCCCTTTTTCTTATCATTACTAATGGCTCTTATAGGACTTTTAGAGAGAAAGGCTTTGGGAAGAGAGACCTGAATAAGAATCTTGAGCAAAACAGAGAAGTCAAAAGTAAAAGGCAACCCAGCATCAGGGTGCAGGATTGGGCCTCAGAGGGAAATAGCTCAGGGCAGGGTGGTTTAGGAACCACAAATGTGGAGCCAAGATGGAAAGTACAAGGAGGTCAGCCATTCTGGGATTCAGTGGTATAGAGACTTGAAATACATTAAGGATTTTGCTTTCACTCTTAATCTGAGTGATTTGCTAAGGGTATTAACTGGATCTTACTAATTCTACTTACTGCATAAGGGATCAATTACAAAAGGGAGGCTACATTTTGAGTTCCTGATTTAGGAGAAAAAAAAGTCTCAGAAAGAGAAGACAGGATTTCCTTCTTGGTACAAGAGTTAGGGTAACTAAAAGAGAAACAAGAATTGTAAAAATTATTTTAGAAACTGAGGGACAAGGATTCTGATTGGAAGATAAAGAATAATGACAGCCCAGTTCCAAGATCCTGAAAGGCAAACGTGGCTACCACAGATGGCAGAAGAGATGGGCAAAGAGATGACTGTGACTAGGATAGGCCTCTAAAACCAACAGGCATACTTAGGCACATTACACATTTGGTGTTTTCCCATGATTTTGAAAAGCTCAGTTTACGGTTATTCTTTGAATATTTTTCGAAGAAACTTACTTTTTTCCTATCCAATCTAGGTGCAACTCTGCTATCTTGAGAATCGGACTGGTTGATTTCTGGGTTGGTATCAAGCAATCTTTGCATTGCTCGGTCCCGATCAAATGCAGTTACATAAAAAAGCATTTGCCGGGTGTCAAAAGGAAAGAAAAATGGGCTGTAAAAAGATGCAATATAAATTTATTATCTGGATCAGGATGAGAAACCATTAAAACACACACACACAGGTGTAGCAAAACATTATCAGAAACAACTTTTGATATGATACAGAATAATTATAAATATAACCAATAAAAATGGTCTACACAAACTAATTTTTAAGAATTTTCATAATTCTTCCATGAAATTTCTAAGTGATCAGGTAATAATGCATTAAGTAGATTTTCACTGTAAAATGTGAAATTTAACCAAAAAAGCCTAGTTAAATTAAGCCTATCCAAGACCATCTTTAATTTACCCCCAAAGACCTTTAATAAATATATTTAGTGAAGGCTAAATTTAAAAATATGACCACCACTTCACTAGGCTGCCAAGCCCCCATGCCACACACACACACACAAGTAATGGTTTTACTGTTTCGTGACTTTCCTGTAAGCTTTGGCATTTTTAAGTCACTCAAAACTGCCAAAAGGCAGCTGCTGATTTTCAAAGAATGAACCCTGAAGCAATACAGGTCCTACTGCCTCTTGATGCATGATATTGATAGTTCTTGACGCAGTGTGGTTAGGAGAACTTCCTGTGATGGTCTGAATGTTCTATATCTGTTCTGTCCAATACAGTAAATAGATAAGATGTGGCCAGTGTGACTGAAAAAACCAAATTTCAATTTTTAATTGATTTTAATTTTAATTTAACTAGCTAATGTGGCCAGTGGCTATTGTATTGATTAGTACAGTTCTAAAGTCTCTGAAAAGGTAGGTCTGGGCCCAGACAGGCTCAGATAAATCAGTCAACTACACTGTTAGAGTACAGTTTTATGATGGCACAGGATTTGACTCCCCTCAGCCAAATATCTGTGTATTTTCATATTTCATATATAGACACATATACCACTGAGTAGATCTAGTACCAGCTCCAACTTGCTTATTAGTCTGTTTGGATGGTAAAGCTACACTGGTAAGCAAGCTGTCATCAAACGTGACGAAGTCGCTAAACATTTGAACAGGTACACTAAAGACGGTTTTTGCAACAAAATATGTAAATACCAACAAATGATAACACCATTACAGAAGTGATTGTCTTACCACGTTTTTCCTAGCTCAGTAAGCCATGTTGGGATGTTTCCTGTCATGATTACTAAAGGATCTTGAAGCTGCCTGTTTGCTTTTGCTGTCAATTTACTGTTAATAAATTCACTAGTTGGAATAATCTCCTTGCACAAAGCATTCTGTAAAATGTTTTTTAAAAAAAGTTATTTAATAAGCATAAGGATATTTTATTACTATCTCTTCCTTTATCATCAAACAGGTATGCAGACTGCCTAAATCAGCTCCTCATTGGTGTGCCCCAAGCCAAATGACAATTTCTACAATATAGAGCTGAATATCCCCTCTGCCCTCCCCTGCCCCCCGCCCAGGACCACTGGTTATTGGTTCACTCGTGACATGGCAGCTAACGTTTTATGCAGGGCTGACTCCTCCACTCTTCCTTACATTATATAAATATCACAAGACAGCATTCAATTTTCACTCAGTTTTTTATTTGATAAGCATCTTCACTTAGACAAATGAACATCAGATTAAATGTACCTCAAGAATTTTAACTGTAATATATTTTTGTTCAATATTCATGTTATAGATGAATTTAATAAATTTATAGCTAGACTACATTTTACAAGTACTCATCTAAACACAGTGGGGGAGCAGTTCCCACTGAAGAGTACACTGTATGTCACTGGGTGATGATCCCCGAATTTGGCTGAATCATTGTTTCTGTTTCTAGCACCACCTGAAATTCATCAATCCCTAAACAGAAAAACATCACCAACAACAGACCACGAAAAACTTAATAAGCAGGCAACATTACTCACATCATACAAATAATACCAGTATCGACTGATGGCATGTAAAACTCTTAAAAGAAGGATCACATCTAATGATGGGTCTTCAAAAGTTATATTTTCAGGTGGTGTAGGTATGAGGTAAACTTCTAAAGGATTTGATACTGATGGGCACACTCCATCTAGAAGGCAAAAGATCAAAGTAAACTGTGACCAAAGTTAGAAAGGCCAGTGTCATTTTATCATCCATAAAATAAAACTAGAAGTCACTGGATTTAAAGTTTAATATTTTATTAGTAGATAGCTTTGAGCATTCTTTTTCCTTTCTTGTTTTCTTGTACATAAAACGTTTGCTTGTACATAAAACATTCAAATTTCACTTTTCCCTCCCATATTTGAAAACAATAAAATTATAAAGGAGAAAACTGATCCATCTGTATTTTTCCTTTATTCTAGAAAAAAAATAGCTAACAATAAAATGGCCGGAGAGAGGAATAAAGACAAAATGTTTAAATTTAAGTTTGCTGTTAAATTTCCTGGAATTTTCAGATCCAGCTTGAAAAACTGCCATATAAAATAGACAAATATCCGAATTGTATATCTGATAAAAGAGATTTGGTTATTTAATCCAAGGCTTGGGACATAATAGATGGTGACAGTTTTGAAATAGGATCTGTAATTCCTTTGTTCTTAGATTTCAATAGATTTTTTTTTAAAGTCTGAGGAATTGAAGCAGTTGCCATTTATGTATACCAAGTAAATGAATTAAAAAAAAAAAAATCACAACACCATCCCTTTGTAAAAGAAAGAACACTTTCTAACACCAAAAACATAGAAATCTTCACAAAATAAAGAACCTTTTCTATGAAAAATTGCTACAATACCCTTATTTCTGTGGATCAGAGGAAATTTCACTGATTGACAACAGTGTCTGGAAATCCTTGTGACAGGGAGTGGCTTCCATGGAATGATAATGTATCCTAACTCTAAGGCACTAAGGCACTATTACTATCCACATTAAAAAACAGGGTGGCGGGGGGTGGAATAGAAAAAGGGAAGAAAGGAGAATAAAAGGAAATACTGCAAAGGAAAATAAGTCAGTTGGGAGGTGCTACTACATTCTCTAGTCACACTGCCTGGCATCACTTTTTCCTCCTTCTATAAAATTGCTGTTACACTGTTATATTGAATGACTATGAAAGCTGAGGCCCAATGTGC
>PVKH010020864.1:0-14482 GCA_004027955.1 Chaetophractus vellerosus | reverse complement strand
TGCCCGTGGCGGCTTTTGCCTGTCCGTGGCAGCTTTTTGCCCTGCCCACGGCGGCTCCGGCCCGCCCATGGCGGCTTGCCATTCTCAAGGCGGTCTGCCCGCTAGGAGAGGTCCCCGGGAACCGAACCGGGCCCAGGGCCTCCCATGTGGTTTCCCAGCGAGCTCTTTATCCACTGAGCTATCTAGCCGGGCCCAATTGTACATTTTAAATGGGTGAATTGTATGATATGTGAACTGTATCTCAATAAAGCTATTAAAATGTGATTGCACGAATAAAATAAGATGACATTCTAAAAAATAAAGCATTTAAGAAGAAACTGTTAAAAAAACCATACTGAAAAATATTTGAGAATAAAATAGGGTGCAGTATTTAATAACCATAAAATTGTCTTTGAGCGGTTTCTGTAAAAAACAAAACCTAATATATGTCTATATATCTGTGTTTACTATATATCTCTATCTATATATCTCTATCTCTATCTCTATATCTATCTATTACAGTTTGTTCACATCAGAATCCAAATAAAATCCATATATATCAATTTTTGTCTTTGACAAACCTTTTCATCTATAGGTTCACCCTCAATTTCCTTTCTTTTCCCCTTGCAATTATTTGTTGAATAAAACTTGGCTGTTAGTACTGTTTGGATTTCTCACATAGTCTGTATTGTTTGATGGCATGCTGGGAGTGTTGTTTTTTTACTTTTTACATTGCCCCTGCACCTCTTTTAGATATAATGGCTTGATAAGATTTGGGTTTACTTCACTTTTTATTTTTTGGCAGGAGTATTTCATAGATAGTGGTATCTTCCCACAAGAGGTACACAATATTTTTTTTCTTTTATAGGAATTTTTTCAGTTTTTTACATTGTCTAGCATGGAGTTTCTTAACAGCGACACTATCGACATTTTGGACTGCATAATTCTTTGTTGTGAGGGCTGTCCTATGCATTGTAGGATATTTAACAACATTCCTGACCTCTATCCACTAGATGTCGGTATACTTTCCTGAAAGTATTTTTCATTACTGAAAAAAATTTAAAACTTTATTGTGGTTATATATATAAAATTTGCCATTTTCATAATTTTAAGTATGCAATTCAGTGGCATTAATTACACTTGCAATGTTGTGTCATTATCACCACCATTCATTACCACAGCTTTTTCATCACCCCAAACAGAAACTCTATACTCATTAAGCAATAACTACCCAATTTCTCCTCCTCTCATCCTCTGGTAACTTCTAATCTACTTTTTGTCTTTATGAATTTGCTTATTCAAGGTATTACACATAAATAGAATCACACAATATTTGTCCTTTTGTGTCTGGCTTGTTTTACTCAATATGACGTCTTCAAGGTTCACCCATGTTATAGCATGTATAAGAACTTTATTTCTTTTCTTGGATGAATAATATACATTGTATGTATATATCATATTTTGCTTATCCATTCATCTGTTGACAGACACTTAGTTTGCTCACCTTTTAGCTATTGTGAATAATGCTGCTATGAATGTTGGTGTACAGGTATCTGTTTGAGTTCCTGTTTTCAATTCTTTAGTGTACATATGTGTGAGTGGCATTGCTGGGTCATTTAATAATTCTATTTTTAACTTTTTGAGGAATTGCCAAAATCTTTTCCAAAGTGGTTACACCATTTTACATTCCCACCAGCATTACAGAGGGTTCAAATTTCTCCAAATACTTGTCAGCTCTTGTTATTTTCTTTTTTTGGGGTGGGAAGTAATAGCCATCCTAGTGCATATGAAATGGCTTCTCATTGTGGTTTTGATTTGCATTTCACTAATGGCTAATGACATAAAGCATCTTTTAATGTGTTTATTATCCATTTGTATATTTCTTTGGAGAAATGTCTATTCAAGTCCTTGGCCATTTTTAAATTGAGCTGTTTGTATTTTTGTTTTTGAGTGTAGGACTTCTTTATATATTCTGTATATTAAACTCTTTTTTTAAAATTATACATCGCCCCCCACTTTTTTTTGCTTGTTCTTGCTGTGTTCATTTTTCTCTGTGTTCCTCTGTGCCTTCTTGTCTCCCCCTGCTGGGATGACCTGACGAGTCAGCTCGCCCGTGCAGCGGCCCGCCTGCTCGTGGGGGCTCGCCCTTGCTCATGGGGCTTGCCTTTTGCCCGCCCGCGGGGGTTTGCCTTTTGCCCGCCCGCGGGGGTTTGCCTTTGCCCGCGGCAGCGTGCCCCGCCCATGTTGGCTTGCCTTCTTGAGGCAGTCCGCCCGTTCGGGGCCTCCCATGTGGTAAACCGGCGCCCTACCAACTGGACTATACAGCTGGCCCCTGTATATTAAACTCTTATCACATATATGATATGTAATTATTTTCTACCGTTATTTAGATTTTCATTTCACTTTTGTGAAAGTGCTGTATTGAAGCATCCAACTATTACTGTAGAAAGGTCTATTTTTCCCTTCAAGTCTGTCAATCTTTACTTCACATATTTTGGGACTTTGTATATTGGTGATGTTTATAAATATATTTCCTTGATTCATTGAAACTTTTATTAATATATAACATTTTTTACCTCTTTTGATTTAAAGTGTATTTTGTCTGATTTTAGTACTGTCACCTCAGCTCTCATTTGGTTACTATTTGCATGGAATATATTTTCCATCCTTTTACCTTCAACCTATATGTGTTTGGATTTAAGGCGAGTTTCTTAAACTGCATGTAGTTAGACCATCCTCTTTTTATTATATTCTGCCAGTGTCATCCTTTTAATTGGAGAGTTTAATCCATTTACATTTAAATAATTTGCTGATAAAGCTGTGTTTATGTCTGGCATTTTGAAAATTTTTTTATGTCTTATGCATTTTTATATACTATTTATTTATTAATATGGACAATGTATTATGTAACATTACAGATGTATTTCTAAACCTATAATTAAATATAGCCACTATACAGCCCAGAAAAAGGTAATAAACAAGATCATTTCTATAGTAAATGTACCATAAGCACTCACGAAAGTCCTTTCTTGGACATCAAAGGGAACCATCAATCAAAAAGTTCTTCACCTCCATTGGGGCTTTAACTTTTTTAACTTATAGCTGTTTTAGAGTCAAAAGTCTAACTTAGATCACCCCATAGAGATGTGCAGCATCTCATGTTGGAAATGAAGGCAGCCCATTTTACTGACCAGCAGTTGTTCCATATTGGATCCTGTCTTGCCTTTTAAGCCAGTTGTAAAACTTGGGCATGGGGAGAAGGCAGGTGTGTCACTGGGATGCTTTGATTAATTTACAAAGATTATGTTTCAAAGCTGTAAGAACTCATTTGGTGGTGGTAGTATAATGTATGGCGAAAAGTACATCAAGTGTGTCTTCTCCATCTTTGAGTCTTGGCCCTGTCACCTTTTTTAAATTAAAAAAAATTTTTCATAGCCTTTAAGATCTACTGCAGTTCTCAGTGGGAAAGATGAGGTGAAAAACTGTAACAGCTACTGGTAAGGGAACATCTGCAGCATGAACTGGACTAGCTACTATGGCTTTTAAAACCTGCCTTCCTTTCCTTAGTCTAGACAAATGTCTCTTAATCTTTCCTCCTCTGTCCTGTTAATTCTAATACAAGATTAAAAAGGACTATGAAAGATGAAACTTTTCTTTCAAGCTGAATAATGAAAAAATGGCAAAAAAATCCTGTCTACATTCTCCAAAAAGCTATACTCAATTTCCTCAGGTAAAAACAGGTGCCAAGCAACTTTTAAAGACAAGTGTGGGACAATGATGATTAACCAATGGGAGAACTTCTGATGTGACACTGCTCATATTTCAGAATCTAAAACATAGGCAAAAACCAAGGTGCACTAATGTAATAGGGTTTCTTCAACCCCTTAGATTCACACTGAAAACTACAAATGTTTTCAACATCGAGCTACTGATGACAGCCAATTAGATATAGAATCAAAAACTTCAGGATGTCTTGCCAAGTTTGTGGCAGTTTCAGCATTCTGCACAATAAAGATAAAAGAGAATCCATAGGATAAAGAGTGAGAGCATTGGAATTTTATTTAACTCTAGGTACTATCGGTTTGACATTAGTAGGTACTAATGAATGAGCAGCCATACAGTTTTTTGATCACTGTGCTTCCCAAGCACCAAAAATGGGGCTATATTTACTATTCAATTCCATCTTTAATGAGTTAAACAGATCCTGCTGCATTCTTCATTTCTAATTTACCAGAACATTATTATGCAGTTTACTGAATATGAGGAGCAAGTGATTATGTAGTACCAAGTTTACGTCATCATAGAACTACAATATACACATTCTACTTAATGTAGCTCAAGCAACAGAAAAACAAGAGCGTAGTTATGAATGGAGTCTTGTTTTTGATAAATTCATGTTCACACTAACAATGGGTTTAGAAATCTTATTTGGCATGTACCTACAGCAGTTCTTCGGTTGGTATTGGGGCATTACACACATGCACATGTGATACAGTAGAGAATGAAGCAGAAGAGGCTGCTGGATGGAGGACAAAGGGGAAATCAGGGATGGGATGATGCCATGTATCAGGAAGGGGCAGTTCTCAGCTTTCCACAGTAAGTCTCTGCTCTGTGAGAGAGGCCTGTTGAGCAACATTGTTCTCATGATTAAGAAGTTTTGATACATCTAGAAAGGCCAAATCCTGTACTTTCTTGTGTAGAGCTTCATATCCCATGAGAGCACAGATCAGGACCATGGAATTATATTTTATGATTTCAGGAGCACTTCTCCTACCTGCTAGAAGTTTGTGTAAAATATGAACAAGCTTAATACTTTCTAAATCTTTCTCAGCAGGGCTCAATTCTAAAGCTGCTATTAGTGCCAAAGCAACAGGGGCTTCATTCTGCATTATTACATGTTCACTAGTTGCCATGGTAACTAGATGCTTGATGCCACCACTCTGTACAATGGTTTTAATTACATCTTTTGATTTACTCTGTCGTATGAGGTCAGAGAGCAGCCTGTTTGACTCTCCTATCACACCAGCATGATCTTTGTCTTCTCACCATTCCACCAAACACTCCATTAATTTAACATTCTTTCTTAGTTGTTCAGCAGCTTCTTGTGCATCTATTAACATTCTTAAAGTTCCCTGAAGTTTAAACTGAACTGGAGGTATATCAGATTTAAGGAATTTCAAAACTGCATCTGTGATTCCTGCTGATAACATCTTTGCTTTATTTATGACAAGAATGGCCAGGTTTCTGAGGGCACTTAGTACTGTATGTTATACAGTTACATTTCCTTCTTCTACATGTCTGTCTAGGAGATCCATACATTTTTCTAAAATTCCATTGTCTATCATATGTATACTGTTACTATCATTTTTGGCAAAATTTGTAATTGCCAATGCTCCAGCTAGCTGTAGCTGATGGTTATTTGATGGAATTCAAGAAAGCACACTTTGAAATACATTGCCTCTTTCAAATAATTTCTGCATGGATTCATTTCCAAGAAGTAGTAAAACCATTAGATCTGAAGCATTTTGAGCTCAACATTATCATCTTCTTTGTCTCTAGCCACCTTCTGCTGAACAGTCTCAAGCAGATATTCTACCAGGCCTGCTTCAATCAGCTGTAGTTTAATAGCATCATTTTTTGCCAATGGTGCAAGAACTTCAAAAATTATTTCTTTCTTATCATGTTCTATTTGTTTCTTGAAGAGTTTTACCAGTTCTTCAGTAATGTTTGTACTGGCAAACTGTTCTTTACTTAACTCAAGTTCTGCTAAATTGCCAAATGCAACAAGTCACATTTCTGTAAGGGCCACATTTTGGCAATAGATGCCCAGAAATTTCACTAAGGTAAAAATAACACCCATATTTGAGCTTGAAGGGAATCATTCTCATTGCTATAGTTCATCAGCATGCCACAAAAGACAGTCAAGAGCTTCTTATTGGCAGGATCTGTTATACTGCACAATGACCTTAAATGGTCAACTACAATCTGTGCACCATCTGCTTGGTCAACTGCACCTCTGTCCTCATGGCTGTCATAACATATATGTCCTAGAGCTCTGCCTGTTTGAAGCAGCACTTCCTGGTCTTTGCTGTTTAGCAGCTGCACCAGTGGTGAAATCAATCCAGCATCGACACATGGAATTTGCATAAATTCATTTTTGGCTCCTTCCACTATGATTTAGCAACTTTGGCTGTGCAGAAAGGCTGTAGACTCAATAGACACAGTCTATTCCACTGTGTATTCCACTTCCTTGGTTTTCTTTTACTTGTTTCCATATTATTTTAAGCCAAGGCTTGAAGCAGACAATCCAGGCATCCATCCAAACTATCCTCAGTCCTGTCAACAGCTGTTTTCTTCAACTTCTTTAGGAGTCACTGAGATTATCCATGTTTCTCCCAGAAAGTGAGGAGCTGCCAGGGTCAGGCGAAGGTCTCCAGTGCAGGCAGTGCAGAGCTGTGTCCTCCCTCTGCCTCCATCTCTCCCACAGCCAGGGAGCAACTGTCTCATGCACTTTTGTCCCTTACATAGCCTCTACTACTGTCTACTTTTTTGTTTAGTTGAGCTTTTGATTAGAAGTGTTTTTAATCCATTTTCATTTACTTTTGTGTATATTGTTTATATCCTCTTTGCTATTTTTGTCACCATGAGGATTATATTTAGCATCCTAAATCTACTTCATCTAGTTTGAATTGATAACAAATTAACATTAATGGCATATACAAACTGTGCTGCCATGGCCCCTCTGCCCTTCCCTTTTATGATGTTCTTGTCACAAATTACATCTTTATATGATAGTTGCCTAATAATATAGATTTATAATTATTTTATGCACTTGTATATTTAATCACATAAAAATTGAAAATATTGTTATGAACAAAAATTCAATAATGCTGGCATTTATATTTACCCATTTGGCTACATTTACCAAGATCTTTATCCCTTTATATGACTTTGAGTTACTTTCATTTTAAAAGAAAGGACTTCCTTTATCATTTCTTGCAGGGCAGGTATATTGTAACAAACTCCCTCAGCCTTTGTTTATCTGAATGTCTTAGTTTCTTCTATATCTTTGAAAGACAGTTTAGGTAGATATAGAGTAATTGGTTGACAGTTTTATCTCTCAGCACTTTAAATAGGTTATCTCATTGCCTTCCCGCCTGCACTGAGTCTGATGAGAAATTGACTGTTAATTTTACAGAAAACCCCTTGTACTTGATGTATTACTTCTTTCTTGTTGCTTTCAGGATCCTCTTTTTTTTTTGGTCTTTGCCCTAAAAGAGTGATTATAATGTATACTAGTTTGGATCTCTTTGAGTTTATCCTATTTGGAGTTTATTGAGCTTTTTGAATGTATATTTTCTTGCCTTTCATTAAATTTGGGGAATTATTAACCATTATTTCTTCCCATATTGTTTCTTCCTCTTTCTCTCTTTTTTCCTTATGGGACTCCCATAATTGGTATGGTGGTATGCTGAAAGATATGCCACAGGGTCCTGAGGCTCTTTTCACTTTTTTTCATTCCTTTTTATTTCTCCTCCTCAGACTTGATAATTTCAATTGTCCTTCAAGTTTACTGGTTCTTTCTTCTGTCTGCTCAAATCTCCAGTTAAACTCTTCTAATGAATTTTTAAGTCAGTTATTGTACTTTTCAGCAATAGTATTTCCATTTGGTTCCTTTAAATAATTTCTATTTTTTAAATTCCATTTTTCACATATCATTTTACTGAATTGTTTTAGTTCTTTGCCCATATTTTCCTTTAGTTTATTTAACATATTTTGTACAGTTGTCTCAATGTCTTTGACTAGTAATTTAAATGTCTGGGCCTCATCAAGGATGGTTTCTGTCACTTTATTTTGTTCCATTAAGTAGACCGTCTCTTGTTGTTTACTTGTATGCCTTGTGATTAAAAAAAAAAATCTGAACATTTGAGTGTTTCAATGAGTTAACTCTTGAAATCAAATTCTCCCCCATTCCTCAGGGTTTGTTGTTTTGCTTTCTTTATTTGTTTTGAATGTTGAAGGGTGGAATTGTCTATTTCTTTAGTGATTATTCCAAAGCATGTTTGCAAAGTCTGTGTTCCTTATTGTGTGTGGTCACTGACATCTGTGACCCTTTATCTTGTATTTCCATAGTTCTATGTCTGATATATATCCTGAATTCCAGGAGCTAAAATATAATAACAAAAACCAAAACCAAAATCACAAAGCCAACCTCCACCCTCCCCAAAAAGTAACTTGTCCCCAGTCTTCGAAGATTGCATCTGTGCTGGGGCCCTTTTCTGTGCTTAGCCCACCTTATAATGAGCCTAAAGATCAGTCCAAGATGAAAGCTAGGGGTCTTCTCAGTTCTTTTTTGAGGATGTGTCTTGCTGGTGGCATCCTCTTGACTTTATAAATTCTCCTGTATACACAGATGCTCCAAATGCCCCACTTTCTCAAGGAAACTCTTTGCAGCTTTTCCTTCAGGGACCCAGGCTCTATACTGTGTGTCTCTACCATAATCTTTTTCCTCAAGCAGATGAAATTTAATCATTCCTGTATCATATTTTTACAACCATGCCTGTCATTTTTCCACCCCAAGTGAGTTCTAAGATGTGAGACAGAGATGAATGCTTTGGGTAAGACCTTCTGGTAACCACCAGACATTTGGAACAGATATACATATACCCTAGTTGGTTAATAAGGTGTACTTTGCTTCCTCTGGGACAAGGGACCTGATACCAGATACCAGGGACCAGGTACCAGGGACCTGCAATGGGAATGTGGGCTGCTCTCCTATGGACTGTTATAGCAAGCCAGGAAGGGTGATGGAAAGAATTGTTAAAAGCACCCTGAGGCTTTCCAACCATTTTTAAGTTGCCTTTTTCTTGATTCAGCATTCACTTGGTTGCAGTAAACTTTTGATTATTTTCTGGAGTTCTGAGAAAGTTGGTTCTGCTAGTTTTTGCTTGTTTTTCAATGTTTCTGTGGGAGGATGGGGTTTTAGAGCTTCCTACACCCCTATCTTGTTGGTATACTTCCTCACTGCTAGTTTTGACCATCAGCTATGTTTCCAGACATTCCCCAAATGCTCCATGGGATGGCAAAATTACTCCTGGTTAAAAACCACTTACCTAGTTCAATTAATTTACTAGGGGTTGCAAGACGGCAATAGTCTATCATGCTTTTCTCTTTATTACCTGGGATATATATATAAATAGAAACTTCTTCTTCACCTACTATTTGATTTTATCTGTATTTTCCAGTTCTTAAAGTAACAATGAAGAAGATTTTATTTTCATTATCATTATGAACTAATGGAAGTAAAGATACATAATATATTTTACCATTGCCTTTATTATCCTTATTCATATTGCCCCATATTTGGTGACTTAGAACCTGTATTAGTTTCTTTTTTTGAAAAAAAATTAAGTTAATTTAAAAAATTTAGATTACATAAATATTACATAAAAATATGGGGGATTCCCATATGCCCCAATCCCTCCCCCTCCTACATCTTCCCACATTAACAACATCCTTCATTAGTGTGGTATATTTGTTACAATTGGTGAACACATATTGAAGCATTACCACCAACCATGAAGTATAGTTTAGTTTTTCATTGCTGCTATAGCAAACTGCCACAAATTTAGCAGCTTAAAATAACATCAATATATTATATCATAATTCTGGGAGTCAGAAGTCAAAAGTGGTTTTCACTGGATTGAAATTAAGGATTTTGGCAGGGCTGAGCTGCTCTGGAGGCCCTAAGAATGAATCCCTTTCCTTGCCTTTTCCAGCTTCTTGAGGCTGCCTGCATTCTTTGGTTCATTGTCCTTTCCTCATCTTCGAGGCCAGCAGTATAACATCTTCAAACCTCTTCTAACTTGACCTTCTGCTTCCATTGCCAATTCTTCTTCTGACTTTGGTCATCCTGCCCTGTTCTTATAAAGACCCTCGTGATTACATTGAAACCACCAAGGTAATAGAGCATAATCTCCCTATTTTAAGATCCTTAATTAAAGCATATCTGAAAGTCCCTTTACTATGTAAGGTGTCAGAGTCAAAGGTTCTGGGGATTAGGTGATGAACATTTTTAGAGGTCTTTATTCAGCCTATCACATATTATTCAAAGTAGTTACAGTTGGGGATTGAATCATGTCCCCCACAAAAAGAATGTTCATTTCCCAACCCCTGATCCTGTGGATTTGAGCCCATTTGCAAATAAAGCCTTTGAAGATGTTATTAGTTGAGATGGGCCTGAACTGAATGAGAGTGGGCCTTAATCCAATATGACTGATACCCTTATAAGCAAAGAAAATGACACAGAAGGGAGGAGCCATGGGGAGCAACCTGAAGCTGGAAGTTAACAGAAGCAGGAAGAGAAAGGAGAAGGAGTTGCCATGTGCATTGACATGTGATGAAAAAGCCAAACAACCCTAAAATTGTTGGCGAGTCAGAAGATACCGACCCTGGTAGGAAGCAAGCCTTTTAGCCTTTGAAACCATGATCTAATAAGTTCCTGTTGTTAGCCAACCCATTTTATGATATTTGTTTTAGCAGCCAGGAAACTAAAGCAGCTACTTAGTTGTTTCAACAAGACCCTAGTAATCTTTGATAGCTTCCTTACTATTTGATGTGACACAAAATTACAGTCCAATATTTTACATTTCCTACATTATAATGGGAATTATTTCTCTAAGGAGGCCTTATTCTTTTTGGTAGAAAATGGGATTTATAGACCACAATCTAAGTTCTGTGTTCTACTGAATGTTTAGGGTTGGTACTGCTGCTGGCAAAATGGATAGTTGATAATGGTAGTATCTGAATTATCTTGGCGTGATGGTTAGGCTAATGTGTCAACTCGACTGGATAATTGTGTCGAGTTCTTTGGTCAAGCAATCACTGGGGTAATTGTAATATAAGAACATTTATGGACTTTAGTTACCATTGCGTTTACTGCATAGATAGCTGATTACATCTACATCAACCAGGGAGACTGCCATCAACAATGAAGTGACATTTTATCCAATCAGTTGAATGTCTTAAAAGGGGAAGCAATTGCAGCATTCAGAGAGAATTTCCCAGTTCATCTTTGGATAGCCAACATCTTCTGGAAACTCATCAAGGACCTTCATTGGACTTTCAGTGGAGCCCTGGTTTGCAGCCTGCCTGTATAATCTGGACTTGTGCATCTCCCATGGTCACGTGAGAGAATTTTATAAAATTCTGCTGATTCTGTTTCTCTAGAGAACCCTAACTAATTCGCTTGGCTAGAGGAAGTCCATATTTTTAAACACATTGTCTTTATATCTGCCACTATGTGCTTGGGAAATGAGACTGACACTTAAATTATGCTAGAACTTTTACTCATGTGAATACTGAGAAACTTCTTTCCAGAAGAGACTTTATCCTGGGCAATCACTGGGACATACATGAATTTGCTTCTATATCTTCTCTAAACTCTTTCCTTTTACATTCAGTTAAATCATCATGCATGGCTTTGAATCAGTGCACATCCTGGCTTCAAGTCATCTTTCCTTTACGGAAAGTAATAGTGAAATGTGCTTTTAAATTCTGTCCTTTAAGAGCAGTGTTTTCTCTATTGTCTTTCAGGGCCATACATTCTCAGTCAAATAGTCATATGAAATTCCTTGCAAGGCCACAATTATTGGTTAAACCACAGTGGCAGGTAACAGAAATAGACATGATGGAAGCATCAACCATGTTTATGCAACTTTCCTGACTCTTCAGACCAGCTCAGTTCCGGTCTGAATATACTACATTATGTTCAAGTGCCTCAAAGTGATTTTGATGGGCAGTTCTGGGTGCATGGCGATCTAGTATCTCATGACTAAACATCTGGGTACTACCATGGTCCAAAAGCAAGTTAAAAACTGTTTCTCAAAAGAATAGCTACTTTTCCAAAAGGGCATATATTTTCTCCAAAACCCTATGGACTGGCACTTTGATTTTCCATCAGGGTTTCCGATGGGCTCTATTCAGTGCCAAAAACTGCTGTAGAATATTCAAATGCCAGTGGAAATTTGGGGATATATGGTCCAAGTTGAAGAACTGTTTGCACTGAAGTTGGACCTCCTGGAGAGAGTTCTCTTACTCTGGGTTCCATTGGAAGCTGGCAGCCATAGACCTTGGTCTATCTCTAAGAGTCTGGTCTTGGTAAACTCCTAAATGCAATTGATGAAAGCACATTTTTATCTTTGTGTTATAAACTGTAGACCATGGTTTAACTGTTTGTATTGTGCAGTTCCAAGGATTTCTTTAATTTTTTTTTATTCTGGTAACATCCATATAATTTAAATTTCCTCTTTTAGCCACATTCAAATGTGTAATTCAGTGCCTTTAATTATGTTCACAAAGTTGTGCTACCATCACCACCATCCATTGCCAAATTTTTCCATCATCCCATATAGAAACTCTGTACATTTCAAGACTTAATTCCCTATTCCCTAAACCTACTTTGTCCCCTAGTAACCTATATTCTAGATTCTAACTTTGAGTTGCTTTTTCTAATTATTTCATATAAGTGACTCACAAAATATTTGTCATTTTGGGTCTGGCTTATTTCACTCAACATGGTACCTTCAAGGTGCATCCATGTTGTTGCATTTATCAGATTTCATTCTTTCTTTTGGCTAAATAATATTCAATTGTGTGTATATACCACATATTGTTTACCCATTCATCGGTTGATGGACACTTGGTTTGTCTCCATCTTTTGACAAATGTGAAAAATGCCACTATGAACATTGAATTAAAATATTTATTCAAGTCTCTGCTTTCAATTCTTTTGGGTGTATACCTAGAAGTGGGATTGTTGGGTCATATGGTAATTCTATACTTAACTTTCTGTGGAACTGCCAAAGTGGTGCCACAGTCGCTGCATCATTTTACATTCTCACCACCAATGAATGAGTGCTCCTATTTCTCCACATCCTCTCCAGTGCCTGAAAACTTTACATTAAAAAAATAGTAGCCATTCTAGTGGGTATGAAATATCTAATTGTAGTTTTGATTTGCATTTCCCTAGAGGATAAAGATGTTGACCATCTTTTTATGTGCTTTTGACCAATTGTATATCTTCTTTGGAGAAATGTCTATTCAAGTCTCTTGACCATTTGTTGATTGGGTTATTTGCCTTTTTGTTGTTGGGTTGAAGGGTTTCTTTATATATTTTGGATATTAAACACTTATCAGGTATGTGATTTCCAAATATTTTCTCCCATTGTGTAAGATGTCATTTTACTTTGATGATAAAGTCCTTTGAGGCACAAATTTCTCATTTTGTTGCTAAGTGCTTTGGACATAAGGTTTAAGAAACCATTGCCTAACACAAGGTCCTGAAGATGCTTCCCTAAGATTTTTTTCTAGTTGCTTTATAGTTTTGGCTCTTATATTTAAGTTTTTGAACCATTTGGGCTGAATTTTCAATACGGTATGAGGTAGAGGTCTACGTTCATTATTTTGCAAATAGAGATCCAGTTTTCCCAGCACCACTTGTTGAAGAGGTTATTTTCTCAAATGAGTGGCTTTTACCCTCAAAAACCAGTAAGGGAAGAGTGGTAGCCATCCTGACGGGAGCAGCTGCCATGGTCCCTGGCAGGTGAGGCACCGCTGTGGCCGTGGGGCTGCCCGTGGGGCTGCCGCTGCTGCCTCCAGAGGCTGGAGGGTGGGCAGAGTGGGCCAGGAGAGGCACACGGGGGCTGTTTGGCGTGGGGCCAAGGCAGGTCTCTTGTTCCGCGTGCCTGCCCCTTCCTGCCAGCTTCAAGCCTGGGTTTGCCTCGGGTCCTTTGGCCCTTGGACCCTCCCGGCCCCCACCCCCTCCTCTGAACCTGGGCCTCACTGGGCCTGGCAGACCCCAGTGAGCTTCACACGCTGGGCCTGGTGCGGGTTCGCAGTTGTCGACTCCTTATGCCTTTGTCCTGAGGCCGTTTGTAGAACTGTCATCCTCCCCGCCTCCTCCCCAGGCCACCCCAGAGGCAGCAACTTAATTTTTTTCAACAGCTTTATTGAGATATAATTTACATACCATAAAATTCATGCTTTAATTAAAATGTAAAATTCAATGGATTTTAGTGTATTTGCAGAATTACAAAACTACTACCACTATTCTAATTCCAGAACATTTTGTATCACCCCCAAAAGAAACTCTGTACCCTTCTCCCACTAATATTCTGTGTCTATGGACTTATTTATTCTGGACATTTCATACAAATAGAATCATACAAATTTAAAAAGTCAGTTGGCCATAAATTTGAGGGTGAATGTCTTAACTCTGTTTCCATTGGTCTGTATGTCTATTCTAGCACTAGTACCATGCTGTTTCTATGACCGTGGCTTTGTAATAAGTTTTAAGATTGGGTAGCACGAATCCTCCAACTGCGATCTTTTTCTAGATGATTCTGGCTAATCAGGACACCTATTGTTTCCATAAACATTTGTAATTGGCTTTTCCACTTCTTTTTTTTTTTTTTAAGATGTATTTATTTTATTACATATCTCC
>PVKH010020863.1:0-14484 GCA_004027955.1 Chaetophractus vellerosus | reverse complement strand
TATCCTTTATCATGTTGAGAGTGTTTCCTTCTATTCCTTTATTTTGAAGTGTTTTTATCAAGAAAGAATGCAGTGTCCTTTCAAATGATTTTGCTGAGTCAATAGATATGATAATGAGATATTTTTTTTGAGCTGTAAATTTGGGGTATTACATTGTCTTGATTTTCTCATGTTGAAACATCCTTGCATAACTGAGATAAAATCCACTTGGTCATGGTGTATAATTTATTCGATGTGTTGTTGAATATGATTAGAAAATATTTTGTTGAGGATTTTGCATCTAAGTTTATTAGAGAAATTGGCCTGTGGTATTCTTTTTTTGTGGCATTTTTATGTGGCTCTGTGGTTAGGGTGATATTTCCATCATAGAAAGGGTTAGGTAATCTTCATTCTACTTATATTTTTAAAAAAAGCTTATGTAGGATTTGTATTATTTCCTTCCCAAATGATTGGTAGAACTCACCTGTGAAGACATCTGGTGCTGGGGTTTTACTGGTTGGGAGGTTTTCTGTTTATTTTTTTTTTAAGTTTTATTTATTTATTTATTTATTTGTTTGTTTGTTTTTTATTTATTTCTCCCCCACTCTCATTGTTTTGCACTCGCTGTCTGCTCTCTGTGTTTTTTTTTCTCCTTGTCTTCTTTTTATGCAGCACCAAGATCCGATCCTAGGAATTTACAAAGTGGAATTGAGATGCTCAATCTCTTGCCCCACCTTGGCTCCCTGGTCTGCTGCATCTATTAATGTCTCTTCTCTGTGTCTCTTTTTGTTGCATCATCTTTCTGTGGCAGCTCTCCACATGGGCCAGCACTCCTGCCTGGGCCAGCAATCCTGTGCAGGCCAGCACTCCTGCACTGCCCAGCTTTCCATGGTGAGCGGCACGCTGCACCAGCCAGCACTCCTTGAGGGCCAGCTCTCCTAGGGGGCCAGCTTGCCTTCACCAATAGACCCTGGAAATCAAACCCTGCACTTCCTTTATGGTAGATGGGAGCCCAATCGTTTGAGCCACATATTTCCCTGGTTGGGAGATTTTTGATGACTAATACCATCTCATTACTTGTGATTTTTCTGTTGAGCTCTTCAACTTATTTTTCATCAATGTAGGTTGCCTATGTTTTTCTAGAAATTTATTCATTTCACCTAAGTTATATATAATTTTTCAAACTGTCTTCTTATGATACACTTTATTTCTGTGGGATCAGTTTTGATAGCCCATCACTCAGTTTTAAAAAATTTTGTATTTGCATCTTCTCTCTTTTTCTCTTTGTTATGCTAAGGTTTTGTAAACTTTATTAACATTCTCAAAGAACAAGCTTTAAGTTTATTAATTTTTTCTAGTGTTTTTATTCTCAATTTCATTTAGTTCTGCTCTAATTCGTATTATTTCCTTCTTTCTATTTGATTTAGTTTTTTTTTAAGATTTATTTATTTTTATTTATTTATTACATATCCCCCCCTTTCTGCTTGTTCTTGCTGTGTTCATTTTTGCGTTCTTCTATGTCTGCTTGTCTCCCCCCCTGTGGCGACCTACCAAGTCAGCTCACCGTGCGGCGGCCTGCCTGCTCATGGGGGCTTGCCCTGCTCACGGTGGCTTTGCCCTGCCTGCAGCAGCTTGCCTTCTCAAGGCAGTCTGCCTGCTCGAGGAAGCCCTGGGAACCAAACCCAGGGCCTCCTATGTGGTAAACCGGCACCCTACCAATTGGGCTACAGCCAGCCCCATCTATTTGATTTAGTTTTAATTTTTTTTTTTGTTTTATTTCTAGTTGCTCCATGTGTGCAGTTAGGCCTTTACTTTGAGCCCTTTCTTCTTCTTTTTAATATTGACATTTTTGGCTATAAATTTACCTCTCAGCACTGTTTATCTGCATCCCATAGGTTTTGATATGTTATGTTTATATTTTCATTCATTTCAAGGTAGATATTATTTGTTTTGCAATTTTCCCATCATCCACTGATTGTTTGACTTTGTTGTTAAATAAACACATATTTGTGGATTTTCCAGGTTTCCTTCTGCTTTTGGATTTCTAGCTTCATTCTTTTGTGATTGGAGAAGATGCTTTGTATGATTATAATCATTTGCAAACTGAAAGCAACATATTTTATGATCAAATATCAATATACTCTGGAGAGTGATCCATTTACACTTCAGAGGAAGATGTATGCTGCTCGTTTGGGTAGAGTGTTCTACCTAAGCCTAAGTCTTGTTGTTTTGTGTTATTGTTCCATTTCTTTGTTTCTTTGTTGATCTTCTGTGTAGATATTATATCCACTATTAAATATGCTGTTTTGGAGTTACAAAAGTATTGTAGAACAATTATTAGTTTAAAATTGTCTCCCTTGGGCCCGGCTAGATAGCTCAGTGGATAAAGAGCGTGCTGGGGTACCACATGGGAGGCCCCGGGTTCGGTTCCTGGGGACCTCTCCGAGTGGGCAGACGGCCTTGAGAAAGGCAAGCCGCCATGGGCGGGGCAGAGCCACGCTGGGCAGGGCAGAAAAAGCCGCCCTGGGCAGGGCAGAGCCCCCACGGGCATGGCAAAGTCACCTGTGAAAAAGCGGAGCTGCCGCCTGCGAACCGCAGTGGAAGCCAGGCAGCCCGCAAAAAACATGGAGGACTGCTGCCCGCAAAACATGGAGCAGAGCCGCCCGTGAAAACGGAATGGAGCCACCCTCGAACAGAGCGAGCCACCCCCGCGGAGGGCCGACTCGGTGCGTCGCCGCAAAGACGGGGGGAGACAAGTAGCAGACATAGAAAGACACAGAAGAAAGGACACACAGCGAGAGCAAGCAGAAAGGGGGGGGATATGTAATAAATTTAAAAAATAAATCTTAAAAAAATATTGTCTCCTTTAATTACTCTTCATTATTGAAATTGATATCTTTATGTATCCAACTATATTTGTAGAAAAATTATTATTGTAAAATTATCCCCTTTCACATCTGTCAATGTTTGCTTCCTGTATTTTTGAACATTTTAATTATGCACGCATGTTTATAATTGTTAAATCTTCTTGATGAGTTGATGTTATTTCTTAATTATTCAATTCTATTGATACATATTAGTAGAAGAGAAATCCATCCAAAGTGTCCAATCAATGGTATTCAGTATAATCACATATGTGTGTATTTATCACTTCAATCATTCTTAGAGCTATTTCATTATTCCATTATTAAAAATAATAAACAAAACAAAAACAAAAACTCATCACCTTTCAATTTCTCTGTTTTCCCTGCTATACATAGCCACTTTTCATTTTCCTTCTCTCTAGTATATTTATATTTTGTTATAAGATTCATATATGTATTCTCACCATTATTCATGTATTACATGAGGTTTTACTATCTTGTACTGTCCCATGTTGCATTGTTTAGCTTTATTTCCATTACTATACATGACCTTATTTTCCCTTTCAACAAATGTCATACCCATACAATAGTATTGCTAGTTACAAACACTATGATGTGCTTTCACCATTTCTAAACATTTCCAAAGATTTACAAACAATCTTTTTACCACTTCTGCACAGATTAAACTTTAGCTCTCCATTCTCTATCTTCCTTCTACTATCTGGTGACTTATATTCTAATTGTTAACTTCATTAGGTTACACAATATATATAGTTCATAATAGCTCAGTCATACAGTGTTTGTCCTTTTTTGTCTGGTTTTACTCAATATAATGTCCTCCCGGTTCATCCATCTTGTCATGTGTTTTAAGACTTCATTTCTTCTTACTGCTGCATAATATTCCATCATGAGTATACACCACAATTTCATTATCCATTCATCAGTTGATGGACACCTGAGCTGTTTCCAACTTTTGGCAATTGTGAATAGTGTCACTATGTATATCAGTGTGCAGATGTCTGTTCGTGTCTCTGTTCTCAGTTATTTTGGGAATATACCTAGAAATGGTATTGCTGAATCACATGGAAATTCTATATACAAAGTCCTTAGAAAATGCCAAAAAGTTCTCCTCAGTGGTTGTACAATTCTACATTCCCTCCAACAGTGAATAAGCATTCTTATCTCTCCACATTCTCTACAAAGTTTACAGTTTTCTGAATTTTTAATAGTGGCCAATCTAATAGGTGTGAAATACTACTTTACTGTACTTTTTATTTGCATTTCCCTACTCACTAAAAAATGAACATTTTTTCATGTGTTTCTTCACCATTATTATTTCTTCTTTGGACAATTTTCTTTGCAAATATTTTGCTCATTTTTTAACTGGGTATTTTGTCTTTTTATTGTTGAGTTGTATGGTATAATTGTATACCATCCATATTTAACCATTATGAATATGCAATTGCCAAATTTTTTTTCCCACTAAGTGACTGCCTTTTCACCCATTTGAAAAATTATTTTAAGGTGAAAAACTGCTTAATTTGAGGAGGTCCCATTTATCATATATTTAGGACACTGTTAGTAGATATACATATGTTTATAATTGTTAAATCTTGATGATTTGACTTTTAAGCAGGACTTATTTTAAATATTTGCGATTATTTTTTTATCTAATAAAAGTGTTTTTGTTTCTTCTGTTGATGCCTCCTTTTATGTTTAGTTGAACCTTGTCATGAATATGTGTGATTTCTTTCTCCTTTCCTCTTCTGTATATTTTAAAAATATATTTTTGTTACAGAAGTTGTGAACATATATAGCAATTAGGTACAGGAGTAGAATTCCCATACAGCACCCACACACCACACTGCTGTGGAACATTTTTACAAATTATGAGATATCATCAGACTACTACCACCAACAGAGGTCCATATGGGATATTTGGCACACTTTTTCCCTACCCTCACATTTCAACACAGTACATCTTCAGTATTGATATAAGACTATTATAGTATTGCTGTTAACAACAATCCAGTGGTCACAAAATTTGTATTTTTCCCATGCTTCTCCACATTCCCACCACACTGCAATAGGGACATACATCCACTCTAGCTCACAGAATGACACACTTGCATCTTTTACATCAACAACTATCCTCAACCAACTCTAGGTTCACTGTGTCATTTAGTCCCTAGATAATTCTCCAGCTCTCCCCCATAGACAGCCACATTCCTATACTACAAATTTCAGGCTCAATCCCTTTATAAACCAGCTGCTACTCACAATAATGTATTACCATCTACTCTATCCATTCCACAATTTAATGTTCAAGTTAATTAAAACTTCTCCATACATTTAGCATCAGTAGTCCTTCTCAACACTCCTCTTATCACCTAATAACCTATACTTTAGTTTTTAAATCCATGGATTCTTTCTTTATATTTAGTTCCTGTTAGTGAGCTCAAGCAATATTTGTCCTTTTGTGTCTGGCTTACTTCACTATGCATAATGTCCTCAAGATTCATCCATTTTATCATATGTGTATCAATTTCATTTTTTCACTGCAGCATAGTAGTCCATTATATGTATATACCATATATTTTTTTTAGCCATTCATTGGTTGATGGGCACTTGGGTTGTTTCCATTTTTTGACAATTTTAAATAATGCTGCTATGGACATCAGAGTGCAGATATCAGTTTGTGTCACTGTTTTCATTTCTTCTGGATGTTTTCCTAGAAGAAGAATTCCTGGCTAATATGACAGTTCTATATTTAGCTTCCTAAGGAAACATCAAACTGTCTTCCACAAAGTCTGCACCATTTGACATCCCCACTAAAGAAGGAGTGTTCTTATTTCTCCACATCCTCTCCAGCACTTACTGTTTTCTGTTTTTTAATAATGACCATTCTATGCGATTTGAGATGTTATCTCATTGTTGTTTTGATTTGCATTTCCCTAATAGCTAGTGAGATTGAATATTTTTTCATGTACTTTTTTGGCCATTTGTATTTCCTCTTTGGAGAAATGTCCATTTAAAATTTTTGCCCATTTTTAAAATTGGATTGCTTGCTCTTTTACTGCTTATCTCTAGGATCTCTTTATATAAAATGGAAATCAAAACCTTATGGGAAAAAAAAACCTTATGGGATATGTGGTTTCCAAATATTTTCTCTCAATAAGTAGGCTGCCTTTTCACCTTATTGACAAAGTCATTTGATCACAAAAGTGCATAAGTTTGAAGAGTTAACTTTTATCCTTGCTTTCTTTCATTACTCATAATTTTGGTGTAAGGTTTAAAAATGCAGCACATACCACTAGGTCTTGAAAATGTTTCCCTATATTTTCTTCTATGAGCTTTATGGTTCTAGCTTTTATATTTAGGTATTTGATCTATTTTTGAGTAAATGTTTCTATAAAGTGTGAGATAAGTTTCCTCTTTCCTTTGGATATGGATATCCTTTTATACCAGCATGATTTGTTGAATAGACTCTTTTGCCCTGGCTGGGTGGGTTTGAAACCCTTCTCAAAAATCTCTTGATGATGGATGTGACAGTCTATTTTTGAAACATCAGTTTGTTCCATTGTTCTATGTGTCCATCTTTATGCCAGAACCATGCTGATTTAACAACTGTATCTAGGTAATATGATTTAAGTCTGGAATTGGGATTCCTCCATCTTCACTCTTCTTTTTAAGATGTTTCTGTATATTCAGGGCCGCTTACCCTTCCAAATATATTTGATAATTGTGCTTTCAATTGTTTTAAAAATCCTGGTGAAATTTTATTTTTATTTTTAATTTTTTTAATTTTTACTCATTCCCTGAACCCAGTACCTCCCATGTGGAAATCAGGCACTCAACCACTTGAATCACATCTGCTCACCAGCTGGTGGAATTTTTATTGGGATTGCATTGAATCTGTATATCAATTTAGGTAGAATTGAAAGCTTAATGATATTTAGTCTTCTAATCCATGAGCATGGAGTATTGTTCCAATTCTTTAGGCCTATTTTAATTTCTTTTAACGATGCATTTCAATTTTCTGAACACAAGTGCTTTACATCCTTGGTTAAGTTTATTCATAAATATTTGATTCTTTTAGTCACTATTGTAAATGGAAGTTTTTTTCCTGAGACCCTCCTCAGATTGCGCATTACTAGTGTATATAAACACCATGGATTTTTGCATATTGATCTTGTATCCTGACACTCTATTGAAATTATTTATTAACTCTAGCAGATTTTGTAATCTTTTTCATGACTTTCAAGGTATAGGATCCTATTATCTGTGAATAGGGAATGTTTTACTTCTTCCTTTCCAATTTGGATACATTTTATTTCTTTTTCTTGTCTGATTACTCTAGGTAGAACCTCTGGAATTGTATTAAAGCAACAGTGGTAACTGTAGGCATCCTTCTCTTTTTCCCCATCTCAGAAGGAAGTCTTTCAATTTTTCACAATTGAATAAAATATAGATAAGAGTTTTTCCTATATGGCTTTTAACATGTTTAGAAAGTTTCCTTCAATTCCTATCTTGCTTACTATTTTTATCAAGAGAGGATGATGGACTTTGCCAAATGTCTTTTCTGTGTCACTTAACAGGGTCATGTGACTTTTCTTCTTTGATTTATTAATGTTGTTATTACACTGTTTTAGTCAGGGTTCTCTCAGGAAACAGAATCAACAGGAGATATCTGTTAATAATATAAGATTTTGTAAGAGCCTCTCATGTGACCGTGGGGATGCACAAGTCCAGGTTCCGCAGGCAGGCTGCAAGCCAGGGACTTCGATGAAAGACCAATGAAGGGTCCTTGATTAGTTTCTGGGAGAAGTTGGCTGTCAAACGACGAGCTGGGAAATTCTCTCTGAATGTTGAAATCAGTTTCCTTTTATAGCAGTCAACTGAATGGATAAAAGCGTCATCCATTCTTGATCCAATTTCCCTGATTGATGCAGATGTAGTCAGCCATCCATGCAGTAAGCTCATTGGTGATCGAAGTCCATAAATGCTCTTGTATTACAATTAGCCCAGTGCTTGCTGGACCTAATACCTGGAGGCAATTACTTGGCTGAGTTGACACATTAGCCTAACCATCACATACACCGATTGATTTTCTGGCATTGAAGCAACTTTGCATGCCTGGTATAAACACTTTTGATCCTGATGAATAATTCTGTTAATGTGTCGTTCAATTTGATTAGCAAGAATTTTGTTGAGAATTATTGCATCCATATTCATTAGGGAAAGGGGTCAGTAATTTTCATTTTTCTTAAATATCTTTATCTGGCTTTAGTATTAAAGTAGTATTGGCTTCTTAGAATGACTTTGGTAGCATTCATTCTTCAGTTTTTTTGGAAGAACTTGAGTAAGATTGGTATTAAATCTTCTTTGAATGATTGACAGAACTCATCAGTTAAACCATCTGTTCCTGGTCTTTTCATTTTTGGGTGTTGTTTGATTACAGTTTCAATCTCCTTACATGTGATTGGTTTGTTTAGGTGTTGTGTTTCTCCTAGGGTCAGTGTAGGTTGCTTGTACATTCCTAGAAGTTTTTCCACTTCATCCACATTGTCTAGTTTTTTGGTGTACAGTTGTTCATAGCATCTTCTTTGATTTCTTTCTGTGGAGACAGTAGTAATGTCCCCATTTTATTTTTTTTCATTTATTTGCATCTTGTCTCTTTTTATTTTGTCTGTCTAGCTAAAGGGTTGTTGAATTTGTTCATCTTCTTGAAGAACCAAATTTTAGTTTTGTTAATTCTCTCTTTTTTTCTCAATATCATATTTCTACACTGATGTCTGTTACTTAATTACTTCTACTTGCTTGAGATTCGTTTGTTGTTGTTTTGATAGATCCTCCAGCTGTGTAGTTAGCCATTGATTTTTACTCTTTCTTCTTTGTTTAGTATAAGTACTGAGGGCTATAAATTTCCTTTTCAACACTGCCTTCCAGACAACCCATATGTTCTGATTTGTAGTGTTCTCATTTTTATCCATTTTGATATATTCATTGATTTCTGCCAAAATTTCATCTCTGACCCAACCATTAAATAACCCAATGGTTATTTAAGATTGTGTTGTTTAATCTTTATTTTTTTTCCTGAATTTTCCCTTTTTCGGCTTCTTGTTGATTTCCAACTTTATGCAATTATGATCAGAGGAAGCAATTTGTATAATTTGAATCTTGTTTATTTTATTGATATCTGCTTTGTGAAGCTACATAGGGCCTGTTTTACAGAAGAATCCATGAGCACTTGAAAAGAATGTATATCCTGCTCTTTTGGGGTACAAAGTTCTTTACATGTGTATTAGGTTTAGTCTATTTATCATAATATTAAAACTGTGTTTCTTGAAGCTCTGCACAAATGTTCTATCTCTTGCTGAGAGTGGTGTATTGAGGTCTCCAACTATTATTGTAGAGCTGTGTATTTCACCCTTCAGTTTTGCTAGTGTTTGTCTCTTGTATCTTGGAATATCATAGTTAGGTCCATATACATTTATGATTATCAGTTCTTCATGGTGGTTTGACCATTTTATTAATAAATAATGTTCTTCCTTCTAATAACAGTTTTCTTTTTAAAGTCTATTTCATCCAATATAATTATAGCAACTCTTGCTTTTTTTCCTTTTGGTTTCTGCATACATGGAATATCTTTTTCCAGTGTTTCACTTTCAATCTATTGGTATCCTTGTTTCTAAAAGTGTATCTCTTGTAGACAGCATAAAGATAGCTCATTTTTCTTATACATTCCACCAGTTTGTGTCTTTTGAATGGGGTGTTTAATCCATTAACGTTCAATGTTATTATTGTAAAGGTAATTCTATTTAACCCATTTTGTCTTTCAGGTTTATCTGTCATATTTTATTTTCACAATATTTACAGTTATATTTACGCTTGCTGAAGTTATCTTCTTTTCTATACTCTCTTCTAAGTCTTTAAGACTTTATCTCCTGTCTTTTCTTATCAGGCTGTAGTGCTCAGATAAGTGTTCCTGAAAAAAATGGTCTATTAAGTACAAACTCTCTGAGTTCCTGTTTATCTGTAAATATTACAATCATCCTCATTATTGAAAAGCAAACTTCCTGGATATAATTTTCCTGGCTGGCAGTTTTTCTCTTGCAGTATTTTAAATATATCATACCACTGCCATCTTGCTTCTCTGTTTTCTGATGAGAAATCAGCAATTAATCTGACAGGATATTCCTCATATGTTATGCATCACTTTTCTCTTGCAGCTCCCAGAACTTTCTTTGTCTTTGACATTCTGATTAGTGTGTGTCTCAGAGTTGTTCTGCTCATATTTATTCAGATGGGAGTACATTGTGTTTCTTGGAAACAAATATCTATGCCCTTCAGTTGGGCTGGGAAATTTTCTACCATTATACCTTCAAATAATCCTTCTGGCCCTTGTCCTTCCATTCCCCTTCTGGGACTTCTCTGACATATATGTTTGCATATATATTGCTGTCTTTTAGTGCCCTGAGACCCTGTTCATTTTTTTCCCAATCTTTTCTTATTCTTTTCATTAGCATGTTTTCTTTAAGAGGCCATGTCTTCAAGTTCACTGATCTTTCATACTGCCTCCTCAAATTTGCTGTTATATGTCTCCCATGTATTTTTTATTTCATTTATTTTGCCTTTCATTACCATAAGATCTGCTATTTTTCTATGTACACTTCCAAATTCTTCTTTATGCTCACCCAGTGTCTTCTTAGTATCTGTAATTTCTTTAGAAATCTCATTGAATTTATAAGGAGAATTGTTTGAACTTTTATGATTACTTGTCTCAACTCCTTAATGGCATCTGAAGGCTTATCTTTTTCCTGTAGCTGGTCAATATCTTCCTATTTCTTGGTATGGATTGTAATTTTTTGTCGGTGTCTTGATATCTGGCTTACTAGATATATTTATGTTGGGTGAGGATTATTTCTTTAGCTTTTGGCTTACTTGCCCCTTCACCATTGCTGGTTGTCTAGTAGGAGCCAAGGCTGTTGTTGGTGCTGTAAGCTGTAGAGCCTGAAGCTTCCTGTGTTGCCCCAGGAACTGATTAACCTTCTCCCAACTTTCTCCTTTGCCAGTGTTAGGGACAAAGCTGCAGCTTTGTGTAATAATCCAAGTTGTGCAGGCCAAGACTGGCTGCTGTAGCCCTGATAGACTGATGAAGATTCATGCTGCTTCCTCCCATGTCTGCAATGGTGATGGAGCTATACTTGTGGGCATCAATCTATTCTGTGTGGGTCCAAAATGACTGCAGTTGTCCAGGTAGTCTGACATAGCACTGGATCCCCCCTACCTGCCAGGCATGGGCATGGACCCTCTTGAGTTCCCAGCAATCTAATCTGTGTGGGCCTATTATGTCTGAATTGTCCCAGAGAGGCTGAGGGAGTACTGTACCTTCTCCCAATTAAAGGGTGGGAAGGGAGCCACTCATCTGCAATAGTTTAGTCCATTTAAGCTGAAAGTACTTGAAGTTGTCTGGAGAGCTGAGGAAACACCAGCATCCTCCTATCCAATTGGGTGGTGGGGGTGGATCAACAAGTACCCTCCAGTCCAGGCCCTCATGCCCCTGAGCCTCTTTCATTTATTTAAATTTTTTTTTTACTTTATAATTTCCATGCAGGTTTCATTTGACTTGCTAAACCTATAAAAATCTAGATTGAATCATTTTAACTTAACTTGAATAGGATACAAAATCTCTAAAGCTATAACCTGTCTTCCTGACTTATGTGTTTTATTTACACAGTTTACATATGTCTACTTTGTGTACAAAATCATGAAATTATGATTATATTTGATGCATTTGTAGTTTATATCATGTCTAAAAAGTGGATTTTCATAGCAAGAATACAAAAATACTGGCATTTATATTTATCTATGTGTTTATCTTTTTAATGTGTTTATTTTTCCTGGCTTCTAAATGCAAATACCATGAAATGGATCATTTTTAACAATGGAAATTTATTTTCTTATGGTTATGAACCAGGAAAATACTCAAATCAAGGCATCATCAAGATGATGCTTTCTTCCTGCAGACAAGCTACTGGCAATTATCTTCACCTCTGCCACACGACAAAGCACGTGGCAGAATCTGCTAGCCTCTCCATTCTCTTCTGGGTTTTGTTGATATCAATTTCTTGCTTCCAGGTTTTCTTTCCTTTTCTCTGTATTCATTCTGTTTATAAAGGACTGCATTAAAGGACTATGACCCATCCTGAGTGAGGTGGACCACAACTTAATCAAAGTAACCACATCAAAAATCCCTACTTACAAATGCGTTCACACCCACAGGAATGGATTTGATTTAAGTCCATATTTTTCCAGGGTACATACAGCCTGAATCCACCACACACAAGACTCTGGAAAACAAAAAGACATGTTTTTTCTATGTACAAAATGTATCCATTATATCATAATATCCCAAAAACCTTAAATCACTTACAATGCTATGTAACTAGTCTCATCAACATTATACATGCTGTCAAACCTATAAAATTGTTGGGCCAAAGTGTAAAGTATAATGTAAACTATAGTTCATGGGTAGTAGCAATGCTGCAATATGTGCTCATCAATTGTAGCAGATGTGCCATATTTGGAAAGATGTTGTTAAATTGGAAAGTGTGGGAGGTGGAGGGGGTGGGGTATATGGGAATATGCTTTATGTTGGATGTAACATTTAGGTAATTTAAAGCTTCTTCTGCTTTTTTTTTTTAAACAATCAGCTGTATATGTGTCTAACCTGGGGCACAATTCTCCATTCTCTATGGACCTATGAAAGCTAAAGAACAATTTATCTGCTTCCATTATACAATGGAGGGACAGTCATAGGATAAACATTTCCATTCCCATAGGGGAAAATTGGAAGGAAAACAGGAGTCCAAAACAGTTCTGAAACAAAACAAGGCTTGGTTTTTTAGATTTCAAGGCCTGAGAGGCATCTAAAGAATGATCTTTTGTGTTCCCAGCCTTATGGATTGGCAACTTCAACCCTTCCAAATACTTGTGCAGTGGTCATGCTCTTACCAAACACTGGTGTGAAGGCCTCATCCTATTCAAGCATCAGAGACAGGCTCTCAACAATCCCTGGGCACAGGCTCCACCCTCTGAGAATACTGTATGACAATATTCTTCTTCAACAATGGTATGGAAGGTAGATTCACCCTTTCCACATATTTTGCTGGGACAATTCTCTTGACCTGAGAAGATGCCATCAGAATATACCTCAGCTTCCATGGTTCTGCCCTTGAAGTCATTTTTTTCCCTTCAATCTCTCCCTTTTAGTCCAGGCTGGCAATGATTCCACTCATATAGGTCTCACAAAGAACTTGGCAGTTTAGCAAGTAGGACACAAGCTTAAAAATCATCATACAGTAGCATTTTCCACAGAAATTTCCTGAATAAATGCAACTCTAATCCTGACTTCACTGAAATGGATAAATGGATCCATGTTTAGTTAACCCTCACATGGAGCACTATTCTTTGGGAACTCACTTTCCAGAAGCTCAGAATGTTCTCAGCCATCAATTTCAGGTTTCATTGTACCCAGGAGTTCACTTCTTAGCTTGTCCCTATCCTTTTGCATTTTACTTATAAGTTGTAAGTTAAAACTAGGGTACACTTCCCAGTGTTAGCTTGGAAATCTCCTCAACTAATGTTTCCCTGATAACTTAAGAACATTAAAGTTAACCCTCCTAAAATCAATAACCATGATATATTTTAAGAATATAATATAACAAAGGATTCATAATAGATACTCAGAAAATCTTTTAAAACATTTAAATGAAAGCATTGTAGTTTTATTTTATATTTTTTAACAGTACTAAAGTTCGCCAATTTGTATGGTTTCATTGGCAATTTTTATTTCTACTGCTAATTTTCACTTTGAGATTCACTGTTTCCAATTTTATTTCTACCACTCTTTACAGAGAAAATAAATTAAAATATTGTGACAATTGGTGGCAAGTAATTATTAGTGTATTTGTAGTCTATTGATAGTTCTTTGTGTTAATGATTGATTGTTTTGATTTTATATAACCAGTTACTCGTATTTTCTGTGGTTTCATTTGTGGATTTTTAAAAAAATTTCTATTCTTAATTTGACTCTGGCATTAACCTATATTCATATTTCTTTTTCTTTTATCATGATCTCTTCTTTGATCTCTTCCTATTTCCCCTTCATTGTGTTTTTTCTCATTAATAACATATTATTTACATTTTGAAATGATAATATTTCCATATTCTGGATTAAATACAATATATTACAAACATTAATTTAACCTGTTTTACTTTATTTTTTTAAATGCAGTGACTTTATGTATGTGGCTCATATATGTGACTCACTTTTCTATTTCCATTGGTCAGGCCTGCTCTATCACCCAGTCATCATCACCATCTCCCAGTCCCAATGAGCCTGTTCAATTCATTAAGTAGCTCAGGTGCAGGTTGGCACTGAGGATACAAAGATGTTCTCAAAATAATGCTGCATATTAGCATCACCTGGTGTAATGGTTTCAGAGTTTTATTTAATTGTGAATTCCAAAAATATAGATTGGATTGTTCTTGTAAGCTAAACTGTTCATCTGGGCATGATTGAGTTGTGATAAGGGCATTAACTGGGCCCTGCCCCTCGTGGGTGTGGTCTCAAGTA
>PVKH010020862.1:0-14479 GCA_004027955.1 Chaetophractus vellerosus | reverse complement strand
ATAGAGACTACTGGGCTGAACTGTTTCTATCTTGAAGATGTGTAGCTGGGCTTTGTATCAACCTCCCATCTGCAGGGTGATGCTGCCCCAGGGCTACGCCCCAACTAAGGTTGATCTTTTCTTGCCCTTGCCCCGTGTCCTGTCTGCCCTATGGGACTGTGGTCCTCATGATCTCTACTGGCAATATGCCCACCCCGTGGTTCAGCTAGCACAGACACAATACCCCGGGACATCTGTGAGGTACCTCATTAATGGGACTGGATGCACATTGCAGACCTCACACTGCCAGGGGGTTGTCCCTACATTGCAATTGGGAGCCATGTTGATTTTAGCTTGGGTGTCATTTCAATGTGAAAAGTGCTTACAGCATCTGGACAGGGACACAGCCATGGACACAACCCCCATTTTTTCATTTTGTCTCTTTACTTGACATCACTAAAGTCACACAGTCCTTTCTTCTGCCTTTGAGGTTTCATCAAAGGTAGCTTAATTATTTCTCACCATCTTTAAATTACTCATCCTTATCCATTATACGTGAGGAAGAAAAGTGGCTTGTAATTCCTTTTTCTTTCCTACTTTTATTTTTGACTCAGGTAATACTTTATCTTTCCCAAGGGACCGCTTAGTTTTCCTTATTAAAGGAAGAATACCTCCTTCATAGTCATCAAAAGAAACCTCCTTATTAATCTAATCTTGCATATTTTCTTCCAAAAGAATGAACGCTTTCAAGACCGACACTGTGGTTACAATATATGGAAATATCAATTCACATTTGTTCTCCCTATATTTTCTCCCATCCCTTACCATACACATTTTAGGTGTGGGATTTGCAATTCCTTTCCTCAGTTATTTTTGTCAGGGCTGAAAGCAGAAGCAACTTGAACTCAATCACTCTTGCTGCCATTTGTAAAAGCCCAGGCACACTGTAAAGCTTATTCAGGGTGTCCTGAGAGTTGATGAGGAGGAGGGAGACTCCTGCAGGGTTAAACGCTGGCAATTCTTGAGATTAGTGGGCATTTCACCTGTTACAAGACCTTGCCCCATGACCCTGCCCGAGATGGCTGCAGGGGCTCCAAGTCTGGCCGCAGATGGCTGTGCCCCAGGAGAGCCATGGGAGTGAAACGACCAAGTATGCCAGCACAAAAGACAGCTTGGAAGTTGTCTGGTAACCAGCAGGACCTCTCTGCCTTGACACAGTGTAAATTTCCAGCCAGCCTAGACAGTTGTTGCTTATGTGAGCTGGTGAAATGAGATTTGGAGCTGCTACATTACTACGTCTTTGCCAAGCTCAGCAGCCTTTGGTCTCTTTAGTGTAGACCATCAGTAGCATGCACTTATTCTACTTACCACCATTTGTTTCAGTATTTCTGATCTTCTAAAAAACAAATATCTTCCAATAATAGATATTTTACAACCCTATTTTCTTCTATTTGAAAAATTTCAAATGTAACCAAAATAGTAAAACAAATCTTTAGGTACTTTATAACTCAGCTTCAAAATTATCAACACTTTTGCCAATCATGGTTCATCAATCACCCCAAGTTGTTTTTTTTTTGAGTATTTTATCAAATATGAGTCATCACATTACTAGACTTGTAAACACTTCAGTAAGCATCTTTAACAGATAGGATGTATTATAAATGTAGAATCACCAATGCCTTTATCATACCCAACAAAGGTAAACAGTAATTCCTTGAATTAATCTAAAATCCAGACCGTATTAAAATTTCTGATTGCCTTAAAACACATAATTTATAATTTGTTTCTTCCCATCAGAATCCAAACAAGGTCTATACAATATAGTTTGCAGCCTGATTTTCTATTGAGAGTAGGAAGGCCGTAGAGAAGCTATGCCTGCATTTCTATCATTGTAGAGGAATTCATGTGGATAGCCTTATTTGCTGAAAACACACTTTGGGAACATGGAATCCATGCAAGCCTTCCCAACCATAGAAAATTTAATTCCCAACCAACCAGCAAAGCAAAATCTTGAGCTATGTATGGCAACAGCAAAATAAACTTCGCTTAAATGATTTCTTTTTAAACAGCAGATTTAGTATACTTTCCCCATCTCTAATTGTCAGCCACATGGTCTTGTTTTGAAGTATTTAGGGCACCTGCTACTTGGGCTGTTAGAGTTTTATATTTATGCACACAGAACAGCCTGCTAGGGAAGTATTGATTTTTCTACAGCAGTTATAAGCCGCTGTGTTTGCAAATGTGGAAGAAAGAACCCATTTTATATTTAGTAGAAATGAAAAAGAAAAAGAAAAAACCCTGCAGCAAGATGAATGCCAATGGTGGGTCACAGTAGTAAAGGCTAACTTTATTTTCTGGCTATACTTGCAAGTATAGGTACAAATGGATAAAATTTAGGGGGAAAATACATGTTCTCCTCCCTCTCTTGACAGAATATTTTTAGTCTTTAAGTTAAAAAATGAAAATATTGAAGAATAACACATTTAAGATATAGTGTTCATTTAGCACTACCTGGTCTTTACACCTGAAGAACAAATTATTTTAATTATGTGATAGGAATTCTGCTGTGTCCATAGCTACTGGATATAACTAGCCTAATTTAAAGCTCCAGGGAAGTGCCTGAAGCCTCTCTGCTATCTCACAAGGGAAGAAAGGAAGCGCTGCCCTTTTTATCTGTTATTTAATGATCAGATTAGAAAATACTACATCTTTATGCTTAAATGTAGAATAGTCCCTAAATCCCATTTGCTGTTTTCCCCTGTCCTCGGCAGAATGGTAAAACCAACTTATTTCTAGCATATGGAAGAATTTCCACACTTCTGAGGTAAACACTAATGACCAAAATCTGATTTAAAAATAATGTCCAGTTAAATCTGTCTTTCCAAATTTGACAAACTGGACAGTGGCAAGTGGCAAAAAAAATTTATTCATTTACTCTGGGCCTGCTCTCCCCTGAACTCATTTTTTAAATTTTAATGCTCTTTGTGTCTCTTAAAAACTACTGAGGATCTTGAGTCATGAAATCATTAATGCTGACTTCATTTTATAAAACATGATACATTTTATCTTTTGCACATTTTCTCTTGTTCCACGTAAACTGAAGAAAAATATTAAAAAATGTAAGATTTTCAAACTTCTTAAAAGGTTTTTAACAGGTCCTGACCATGGTTTCCTTGTATTCCCCAAAACACCCTACACATAGCCAGTGCTCTAGAAACTTTGTTAAATTTGTTGACTGATTATTGAAAAATGCAAATTTATAATTACCTGAATAAATTCCCCCTTAGCATCCAAAATATTCAACATGACATATTTATAGGTAAACCAAATTATAACTAATGCATTTTGATATTCATAAATAACTAGCAGATTTAAGTCTATAGCAGATGTCAAATAGTACAACACTTAATTCTTGTCATTTTGTAAAAATATGTATTGGAAGAGAGGCTTTAACATTTTGAACATTTTCTGATTCTAGCTTTTGTACAAGAATAGCGACCCTTAAAATTCTCCAAATGTTTGGGAAGTCTCAGAAAAGTCATGACACAACTCTATTGAAATAATGCAGAAAGCAAGGAATAAAGCGAACATTTACAATCACTACACTCAAACTATGTCATGCTGGGAATTTGTAAGTTGAGTAGAATGAGCATTTTCTAACAGAGTCTTAGAACTGTGCGAGAGCTAGTTTTCAGATCTGGAAACTCAAGGAAAGGGGATAGCGTTGTCGAAAGCAGTGACTTTGCAATCTTTAGTCAAGTGCATAAGAATTACCTAGAGAACTTGTTAAAACTCAGATTGCTGTGCCCCACTCCCAGAGACTGGGTTTCTGCAGGTCTAGACAATTTGCATTTCTACAAGCTCCCAGGTGCCTCAGATGTTGCCGGCCCACCTTGAGTAGCACTCACTGCTCTAAGAAGCACTGACAAAATAATGTTTTATGGAGACCAAGATGCTCCAGAGATTTTTCACATTCTCTAGATTTCTGAGTGGAATGGAAAGAAGTAATCCAAAATGAAAACCTGAGAAACAGAGGTATTTTTCTGTCAGAATAAAGACAAAACGGAGACATTCAAGAAGTATACAGTGACGTCTTTAGAGATACTGAAGGAGTCAGCTTTATTCAGCAGGCCAAAGGATATGGGCCTAAATTCCTAGCGGTCCTGGCTTGGATAAAGACTTATGTGGAAAGAATCTCACGTAACGATGCTGAGATTTATGTAGAAGAGGAAACCTGCTATGTTTTCTAGCATTTGAGGAACTTAATCTGTCCTGGTCTTGTCACTTGTGCTCTGACAAAAGCCTAAACAACCACAATTGCTGTCAAACAGCATTTTGATGTGGTGTTCTTTGGGGGGACATCTTGCTAGATTAAAGCTGAATGCAAGCTGAACATTACAAGAGCCCTGATATGCTTTTGGAAGAAGAAGGACATAAAGAATAAGCAAAACATGAACTTAGAGGGGTACTCTCCAACAAAGGCAAACATTTGATGTTGTTTTTGACCAGACTCTAAGGACAGACTATGGCCTTGTTCTGGTTGGTCTTATATAGCTGAAGGCTATTTTCAAGATGCCAACTCGCATTTCTCCTGAAATCACCAGCAAGCATTGATGATTGAGCTAAGTTATATACACCAAGGTTCCCTTAACTTGATATGCATAATAGTAACAATCCTGGTCAGAAATCACCCTGTAACATGCATTGAAGGAAAACATACTGGTTCTATTTTCATGCACAGAAAACACAACCTGTCATCTCAAAGTTGTGTTTGGATGAGCCCAAGAGAAAAGATGCTTTTAGGTTATTACATACTCAATTCCAATAGGTCAATCATTTTAATAAACCACAAGGAGCAACTGAAATACAGTATGGTAAATGAATAAAAAAGCTTGCATAGGTAAGATGCCAAATTAAATAAGTTAGGAATCTCTAGAAAGAGACTCCATGCCAATGAGATTTTACAACAAATTATTTTCCAAATACTATTCTTTCCTTTGCAACCATATCTATACCATCAATTTGCTAGAATAATATCTGCTAAGAAAGATTAACAAAATTGGATCTAACAGTTTCTTAGTAACTGAAGAAGCTTTTAAAATTCTTTTCATTATATTTTTTATGATATAGGTCAATGGTTTCAAGTTTTTAAGAGTAGTGATGCTCAAGTCAATGTTTCATGAAGTTTAATCTAAATTTATTAGGATTCATTGTTTCAATTAAGAGTTCCCAAAATTCACAACACCAAGTTCTGAAAGGTTAGCCCAACCCTAGAAATAAAGTGTGTGTTACTGGAACAATGCTAGGTTATAAAATTTATCATTTATTGATAATGAAACACAGAAAAGTAAGATGAATTCTCAGACACTAATTTAAAGAATTAGTTGTAACCTTATTCAGTGCCAACGTGTCAATTACTTCCTATATATATCTTTACTGATTTTGACATTTGGTCTCGAATGCTATCATGGGTAAATTGCTCTTCTTCCTTTGTGTGCTTCAAAGTACAGTGATGTGCTGTATAATGTAAGTGGTTTCTCTTTTCATCACTTACCTAGGTTTTGCCACATGCTGAAAATTTCACAACCCATTGTTACCCGCATGTCACCATACCTGAAATAGAACAAAAATAAAATCTGACACAAAGTCTCCAGAACAAAGGAGATTTATGTCTCATTGAGATACAATCTATTAATCTGAAATCTTTAAAGAAGTTTAATCTACATGTCTTGATGCCTCTAATTCAAATCCTCATATAAATCCTTTAGTAAAACACATTTGTTTTTATATTTTTTTGCTTCTATAATAATTTTGAATCCTGAAAGATCCAGGATGAAAAAATGTAAATATTTGAAAATATTGAAATTTCCAGAAAAGACTGCTGCTTTTCTCCTTGCTCACTGCCTCTCTACTGTGTGACTCCCCTTAGTTGTGGACATTCTGATTTATGAGCCATTTGAACTAAACACCCTTTAAAAGGCCCAGCATTTGATATGCCTCTAATTCCCACCTGATTCTACATTGGTACTTACTTTTCTAACACTTTTTTCTTTTTGGAAGGTGTGAACATCTCCAACTGCAGACACAACTGATTTATAAAAATGACTGCAAGGTAAAAGTAGGAATCCCAGATCTAAAGCAAAAAGAAGATACTTAAAATACTATGATGTTGCAAAAGTATTTATAGATGAAATGACATGATTTCTTCAAAGGTGGAAAATGGGTGGGGGTTTAGTTGAAATGAAATTGGGCAGGAGTTGATAAGAGATGAAGCTGGATATGGGTATATGGGGGTTCATGATACTATTCTCTCCACTTTTGGATATGCTTGATAGTCTCTATAATAAAGAAGTAAACTCAATGACTACTAGCTATGTATTGTTTTAAAGTCACATCCCAGATTTCAGAACTCTCTGGTATATGCCAAGTGGCAGATGTTTTGTTATTTTTAAAACATGTCCGAGTATCTCCAAGGAGGCTGAGGTATAAAATGGATTACTTTATCCTTATGTGAATCCATTTTTGAAACTCCTTTTAAATGTAGAACTTTAAGAAAATGCATATACTTCTTTAGGTATGCTAATTGCTTTAAATTCAAAAAGTATATAAAAATTCCCTTATCAGACAAATCTTTTGAATCTATGTTTTATTACATCAAATACAACCTGAGAAAGTACCCAAAAATCAACTTAAACAAAAACATATAGAACATAAAGGGGAAAAAATGACTTCTCTACTGATACCACATAAAATTAAAGACAAATATCAAACTAGGAGAAATATGACAAATTACTGTCTTTAATTCTATTCTATTAATAAAATCTACTAAAAAATAAACTAATTAATCTAATTAGTTTTATTAATAGCAGTAAGTTGATTGATCTAATTGACATTAATAGTCTATTAATATATTACAATTCTATTTGTTTCAAAAAGCTCTTACAAAATCAAATTATTTCTTAATGGGAAGCCAACATAGGCATTGCCCATCCTAATCTACCATTTATCATATGCCATTTGAAAAACAGTGTGTCAAGAATTCATAGGCACTTTGGCACATATCACATTATATTATAGATGTGTACAGAGTTTTGCCATTAAGAATCTTACTTTTTTTTTTCTTTTCACTGATTCACTCAAAAAATGGGAAGATAGAGAAGGGAACTGAAGGGTTTACTTTTAAATACTTTCTTCATATAAACTCTATTAAAATTTGTCTTTAGAACATTGCTTTAAGTCCCCTTGGTCATGCACAGGGATCATACAAAAAAAGGCTAGAATTAAAATGTGTGTTGATATCATGAAAGTGCTATCTCTTAAGTACTATGATTTCCACCAGATTGTAAGCATTATTGTAGTTCAAACTTGTACACAAGTATAATGAACACTGGTCTAATATTACTCAAATTTAAAATTACTATGGTTCAAGGTTAATTTGAGGTAGATGGAATAAATTTATTTTCCTATTAGTAAGAGAAAGAAAATACATTAGGTGTTTTCCTAAAATACAATGTGAAACCGTTTAGCCCAAGCAGGAATAGTCATGTAAATGGATACTTACCTTATAATCAAAGTTTTCATTTAAGAAGTTCTTACGAAGTGCATCTGAGAGGTACAGAACTGTTGTGATAATAACGCTAGTGATAAAGAAATGCATTTTAAGTTGAAAACAATATTAGTGAAAATCATTAGATAAGAATAAAAAGCTATGAAGATAAAAGAAAATCTACTTCAGTAAACATGTGGAGCAACATTAGATAATTTGTATCTGAAATAAAAAAGAAAAGGGACACCAGAGCAAAAAAAATCTATCACTGAAGGTGGATGCTTTGTAAAATTACACGCAGAAAATTCTATGACTTCATAGGAATCAGAAACATATTACTACCTTGGAGTTTCCTAAGGTTTTTATTAATTTCCAAACAAAGCAACACAATTTAATACAAATACAATATTCCATATTTGATTAACATGGAAGAAAGTCATGCTTTTTTAAAATATAGAAAAATAAATGTAGCCCAAAGATGGAAATAGTAGGATAAAATGATAAAAATTACTGAGTATTTATTAGCTGTCTTCTCTCTGCTCTCCCTCATGTAAGGTGTTAGGGGGCATGCAAAGATGATCAAAGGCAGATTTCCTCTCTCAGGGAGACAAGGCTGCCACAAAAGTAACAATTACAGACTGTGAAATCATCTATGATCCGGTGCTAAACTGTGTGAAATTGGCTGTGAGTGTTAGAGCAATTCAGAGAAAGGGGCATCTCCAGGTCTGGAGAAATTAGGGAAAGCTTTACAGGAGGAACATAGAAAGCCATATCTATCTTGTGGGGAAATGAAAAAATGGAGCTGCATATAGTTAAGCATCTAGGAAACACAGTTCAATTGGCTGACAAAAATAAGGATTTGTTGATCATTCCTGGCTAATTCTAGAGTTCTGTATTTTGTTCAAAATGTGTTCATTTTTACAGCTATAAGAGTATGTATTTTTAAAAAATCCTCAAGATTAGGGAATGAACAATGGACTAAAGGAGACTTACCATTCTACTATACACTTATTATTATTCTAGCAATGGAAGGACTTATCACTGATGTAAAGGCAGTGGCCACCAGAGGTTCTGAGGGATGGGAGAGGGAAGAATAGGAGTAACATGGGGACATTTTTGGGACATTGGATTTGTCCTGCATGACACTGCAGTGATGGATACACGCCATTGCATATTTTGTCATAACTTACAAAATTGTGTGGGACAAAGTGTAAACTATAATGTAAACTGTAGTCCATGGTTAGTAGCAATGCTTCAATATGGGTTCATCAATTGTAACAAATGTACCACACTAATGAAGAATGTTGTTAATGTGGGAAAGTGTGGGAGGGGGAGGAAGTGGGGCGTATGGGAATCCCTTATATTTTTTACGTAACATCTATGTAATCTAAAGCTTCTTTAAAAATAAAAAAAATTATAAAAAAATAAATTTAAAAAGTACATATTCAAAATTGAATGTATTATCAATTGGTTCATTTAATGTTAGGTATGACATTACATTGAAACAAGATAGACCACCCCCAAACTACTATAAAACAAGCACCAAGATATAAATGGGGGCTATTTAAAATCCCTCTGGCCTTTTCTGAAATACACACACATACAGTAGGGTGCTGGTGATATGATGAGGCCCTTGGTCCCATTATAGGATTTGGAATTGAAAGATGTAGTTTTATGATGCTAGGTAATATGGAATAAAACAGCGAACTCCACCAACTTCCCATCTTGATCATCCCACTGGTAAAATACAGATAAGAAGAGTATTTACTTTGTGGAATTGTAAGCCTTAAATGAGATAATATGTGAAAAGCATCTTATAGACTTTGAAGTACGTAAATGTTCATTATTATTGTTATCTGATGGAAAATTCACCAGAATAGCCATCTTGTGGGGTAAGGGCTGTGGGGTTGGATGATTGACTGTGGAAACTCAAGGTAAAGAAAGGGACAGAGAAGAAAACCAACATTTCTTGGGTGCCTAGTTTCCCATCAGCAGGCTCTGCATTACATGCTTATGTGCATTTCATATATGCTATTTACACTCTTTCAAGGAATCTTCCTCTGAAAGTTAAGGATGAGATAGAGAAGTCCTTGGTTTCTTCAGACCAGAGAAGGCAAATCTGATCACTGAATTTCATATCAAAGAGAGAAATCACCTGCAACTAATAGTATAAAAGTATCAGTGATTCATGGACACTGATAAAGTCAATGATGATAACTGAAGAGATCATTAAAGTTCCCAAAATGGTTTATTCAAATTTTACTCCATGAGAGATTTTACTGAAGCTTAATTATCAGAGAATGAAATCCTATGGACCAGTGGGTCTCAACTTGGTCTGCTCACTGGAAACACCTGGGAGCTTTCAAAATCTAGTCGTCTGGATTACACCCCCAGGGACTCTAAATGACTGGTTTGGGATGCAACCTGAGCTACAGGATTGTTCCAGCTCCCCAGGTGATTCCTACGTGCAGCTAGTGCTGGGAACCAGTACTACAGCAATGCTTCTCACACTTCCACTGACATCTGGTGATCTAGTCATGATTCAGCCAGTCTGGGGACGGGCCAGAGATTCTGTAACTTGAACAAGCTCCCAGGTGATGCTCACGTTGTCGGCCCACAACCCACTCTTTGAAGAGCAAGTCTCTAGAGAGGCCTGAGTCAGAAAAACACTGCAACAGACTCTGCTGCGGCATTCGCCCGGCTTCTAGAATTTTCTGATTCAACAGGCCTGCAGTCATTAATTCCTCTCACTCTGCCCTCTCATTAGGACTGCTTTATCCTTAGGCACAGGGCCTATCAGCTTTAAAGGGGCTTTGGAAAACAGTGAAACCTGAAAAGATGTTATGGGACTAAAAAATAAAACTGCAAAATAAAATCTCTAATAAATGATCAATTACATGGCCACAAAATGTGACATTATCAATGCCATTACCTGTTCAATTTAATATTCATACAACTTTTATTACATTTAAAAACAATTTGTAGCCTACTTTTTATACTTCCATAAGAATTCCTAGGTATACACTAAGGCTGAAAAATCACAGCCAATTGGAATGAAATTAGTTTCTCATAGGCCAATAATTTAAAAACCAAAAATTTAAAGTGTTTCTAATGTTTTCTTCAGCAAAAATATATCTAAGGTGCATGTGAGTCTACTTAGTATGTCTGCTATGATGAGGGACAGGGCCTCCAAAATAATAGCACGTAGGGTTAGAAAGACCTTAATGTGACTCTACCTCAAATGCTTTTCGTTTATGTTTAAACTTTTCAGCCCAAGTACAGAGGCATCTACCAGAGCTTTTTATGGTAACCTAGCACCAAGACACGGTTTCCTGAGCCAGGAAGAGGCATTTTATACATTATTGCTCCTTCATTCTAGTGGATACTTATATGGAGTTTGGGGACCTTTCTTGTTCCAGTTTATCCAAAACTATGTGGCTCCTCTGGTTTTATTCTCTTCCTCATTATTCTGTTCCTGAATAAGGGGCCATTTCAAGTCTCAGTGCTCCAATTCAATAGCCACGTAGAGTTTGTAATATGCTCCCACAATGGTCACATTACTGATTTCTGCCACAGAAATGCAGGCACAAGGATGACTCTTGACATCCATAATCTGTGGGCACGGCATGATAAAATTTATACGCAAAAGGGGAACCAGCATACAGAGAATTGAAGTTACTGCTTCGTGGTTTTCTAGTTGTCTCCTCATTCTGGGCTTTAGAAGTATCTAATCTTATCTCCCCGCCCTATCAAAACCTCATCTCCTATTATTTGTCCTTGTGAAAACTACTCTAACCTGATTATCTGTACAAGCAAAAACCCATCGCCAAAAATTATACAGGACTGAGGCCCTTTGTGGATAAACTGGGCATCAACAATGCTAGTGATTACATATTGAAAGACTAAGGGAATCTAAACCTGGAGTACAATGGCTACCCTACAACACGGGTGGGATAGATGGGGGCAGAAGAAACCCACACAAAGACATTTAGAGGAGATGAAATTCCTGAACAGCCATCTAAGGAATTTATCCAAGCTAGTGGTGCTCAAACTTCAGGGTGCAGGAGCATCACCTGAGGGATGCACAAGCTTTCACAACCTCACCATCACATATGGCTTGATCCCCCCCACCCCCCATCCCTGCCATGGTCCTAGCCAGGTGATGTGGATGCAGGCAATTGTCGTAGCTCATTCTGAGAACTGCTACACACAGAAGAGAAGACGCACAAGAGCTGGGACTTAAGGAACAATGACGTGGGGGATTTGGCTGTGCTCACCACTGTATCAACAAGGGCCTGGCCAAGAAGCGTGTTTTCAATGACTGTAGCCTCAAGGCTCTTTTGGAATCTGCACTTTGTTTTATTTATTTGTTGTATTATATAATACCAAACAAAATGTTAAACTTGTAAAGCTTTTAATTTTTTTAGCTGTTTTGAAAAGCAGACTGAAATTAGACAGGCAGAGCTGATGGAAGAGGCATTCCAGGTGGAAGACACAGCATCAGCTAAAGCACGGAAGCAGGAGTCATTCTGCTTCCAAACAGTCAATTAAGCATGCAGTGTGGGCGACATAAAGAGAACGAAAGAGGACTGAAATGCAGGGATTTAAAAGAACTCCCTTCACCTACTCCACTGGGCAGTACTGGTAGAAGATTACTCGTGTGGCAATAGCCTCTGCTTCCTTCTATTCCATTCTCACCACCAGCTCCTCACGGCTCATCAGGAGATGCAGTGTGCAAGCAGTTCCTGTGCAAATATGTGCTCTAACTGGGTTTGGCACACTCATCTTAGTAATATCTAGTTTTGATAAATATCAATACCTTAGCTCTCCTGGGAGAGTAAAATCTTTCAAGAATAGTTACCCTTAAAAAAATAATAATAGTGGCTGCGATAATGGATGCTCAACAGCTACTTTATCACCCAAGCCTCCAACTCCTCAGCATCACATTCTCCGCCCTCCTTCCTATTACCAAGGATAAACTGTCAATGTCCCTAGCTAAGGTCAAGCTTTCTTTGTGTGTTACTCTAAGCATGGCAAGCTTTCTTCACTAAGAAAAACAATGTCAGGTGAACTAAAATGCACACTCAAGAGACAGAGCTGATTTAATTTCTGTTATAAGTGCATCTCTTCATGGACAGTAACAAACAGTTCTCGGCCTGTACCCTGAGCAGTACTGCTCCAGTTTCCATCCTCTGCTTGCCTATCCCAGGACATCATTCCTTCAGTTATCCCTGTGTCCTTTAGCACCATCCATTTTTCTGTTTTGAAAAACAGACCGAAATTAGACAGGCAGAGCTGATGGAAGAGGCATTCCTGGTGGAGGGTCATTCCTACTGGTACATCAACATGCCATAATATCGCATATTGAAAAAGCATGCTCGACCCCATATCCCCTTCCAGATATAGCTCGGTTTGTCTGCTCCCTTTTATAGCAAAAGTCTTCTAAAGAGCTGCCTATAATTGCCATTTTTTACTTTCTCGATTCCTATTTGCTCTTGGAGTCACTTTATTCAGGCTTTCACCTCTACCACTGCACTGAAAAGAGCACTTGCCAAGGTCACAAAATCTACCACTTTGCCAAACCTCAGGGACAACTGCCAGTCCACCTCATTCCCAACCTGCCAGCAGCTCTTGATATTCCTTCCTCCTTGAAGTACTTTTGTCACTGAATATTATATTCTACTGGTTTTCTTCCTACATCACTGCCTGCTCCTTTTCAGCTGCCTCTGCTGAATGCTTCTCTACTTCCTGACTTCCAAAACCTGGCAGGCCCCAGGGTTCAGCCCTCAGACCTTTTCTTTTTTCAATCTAAACTGTTTTCTGTGCTCATCTCATTCAATTCCATGACTTCTAATACTATCCACATAATAGTCCACATACTGGTGACTGTGAAATGTACATCTCCAGCCCTGACCCCTTCCCTGAGTTCCATATAAGCACGTCCAGCTTCCTCCTCACCTCCAGTTGGGATCTAATAGCAGGTCGAACATAAGCAGCTCTCTCAGTTTTTTCCACCTAAGTGAATGGCACCACCATTCATCATTTTCCTCAGATAAAAAAATCTAAGGGCTATTTTCAGTTACTTTTTTTCTCTCCCACCCATATCCAATCCACCTGCAAGTTTTGTCATCTTTATCTTTGTCTATCTCAAATTTAGCCACTTCTTGCTACCTTGCTGTCCGCCTGTCTAAGCCATCATCATCTCTTACCTGTCCTGCTGCATTACCCTCCGAACTGCCCTTCCCCACTTTCTCTTACACCTCCAATATTTGGATCATATCTTCCTTTTCCAACCTCACTTTTACTGGTTCCTTCCCTACCCACACTTTAGCCACACTAACAGCCTTCCAGTTCTTTGAATATTCCATGTTCACTCTGACCACCGGGCCTTTGTATATGCTATTACTGTTGACAGGAACATTTGTCCCTTGCTCTTTGCCTATTAAGTCCTGCATAAGCTCTCAGCTCAAGTTGCACCCCCTCATAAAAGGCCCCTCCTATCCCAATTCAGAGCAAAGTTCCTTTCATAAACACCCTCACATAACTGTTGCTTTTTATCTTTATAGTATTTATTTTACATATTAGATATGGGAAAATATCTGATGAATAAATGGGTCAGTGAATGAATGGATGACCTTCCCTCTCTAACAATCTCTGATTCCACAAACCACATATTATGTAATTCTCATTTAAAACTCAAACTGGTTAAAGATAACAGTCAACTAAAACAATTCAAGGGGCCAGCTGTAGCCCAATTGGTAGGGTGCCGGTTTACCACATGGGAGGCCCCGGGTTTGGTTCCCGGGGCCTCCTGGAGTGGGAAGACCGCCTTGAGAAGGCAAGCCGCTGTGGGCAGGGAAGGCTGCTGTGGGCAGGGAAAGCCCCCCTGAACAGGGCAAGCCCCTGCGAGCAGGGCAAGCCGCCGCGAGTAGGCAGGTCGCCGTGCGGTGAGCT
>PVKH010020861.1:0-14482 GCA_004027955.1 Chaetophractus vellerosus | reverse complement strand
AGGAAAGATTTTAAATAATAATGGAAAAGTTAGCCAAAGACATTCTTAAAACCATAGTTGAGACAACTTTTTACACTTTCAGAGAAGACATTATTGAATCTGAGTGTTAAGGGAAGGTCACTGGACACCTGCAACTTGAGTTTTACTCCAGCAGTTGATGCCATTTTCTCAGTTGAATAGGACTGGAAACAGAGATTTGGGGGCAAGAAGTTAACGTAAAGGTGGAAACTAGTCTACCCAGAGTATATTAATGGATATTTAAAGAAAAGAAGAAATGCAATATCATTTGAACCACACTTTGAAGAATTTGGATGAAGAGATTGACATTTATTCTGAAGTAATGGGAATCAAATAGGCATTCAGTTGAAGAACTAACCTGAAAAACAAAATGTATCCGATAGTAGAAGGCATGATGCATCAGGATTTGGGACACTAAAAAAAAAAAAAACTGCTTTGAAAGAATCCACAAGGAAAAAGAGAGGTTGTGGGATACACTGGTGGCAACAGGAATAGAAAGGAACGAACATACATGAGATGCATATGGAGGAAACAGTCATTGGATCAAATCATGGATTTGCAATGGGGAACAAAAAAAAAAGATACACAGATAATACTGATGCTTTAAGAGTTTGGTTTAATGAAGTGAGACATGTAAGTCAGTTTTGCAGTATAAATTAAAAGGATTTAATAAATGGGGCCATAGCTGCCAAAGCGTCCAATTATTTAGGGCCTGTGGAAACATAAAGGGTAAAGTCTCGTCTCTGACTACTGAATTTTTCAAAATCACAGGCAGCAATGAGTTCTCTCCACACTCAGTTTCTCTGGAGCTATAATGACTCTCTTCAGAGATAAGAAAAGCCAGGGAGTTCTTTTTCATGACCCCCTTCTTTCTCCTCCTCTTCTTCTTCCCTTATTCTTTTTCTTTTAATTCCACTTTATAATATATGGTGAGGTAAAGTTACATCTTATGCTGCATTGCTTGTCAATCCTATAGGTTTCCAGTCTCTCATTTTCACACTGAAATGAAGTCCACGTACACGTATCGCAAAGTCTTAGCTATATGGAACACTCTATCATTTAGTCAAGTTCCACAGATATAGTAAAAAAGCGTGTTCTCTATATCTTGTATTGATATAATTTATTTCCGAATAAGATTATTACTGAAGCAAAGTTTTACTATTATTGAAAGGCAGAATTGGAGATAGTTAAGATAATTAAGAAAGTGCTAAACATTTCATCTTTAAAATCTTAAATTCTACCCATGAGTTTCTCAGTGGCTAATACTTCAGTAGAAATTAGTTTGGTAATGCTCTCGGGTTATTCATGATTTTATCAAATATTCATGGTTTTAAAGATGCAGAGAAATCAAATTTATGATAAACAGCAGTATTCTATAATGATATATTGTTTATGAACCAGGTTTTCTTTTCTATGCTGAATTTTAAAAAATCTTTGGAGATAGAAATGACATTTTACCCCCAAAAAAGTGATAATATTATCAAATTGCCAATTCTTTATCAAGCATTGTACCACACCAATGCAAGGTGTTAACAATAGGATAGTATATGGGAATTCTGTATTTTATGCATGATTGTTCTGTAAACCCATGTTTTCTAATAAAAAAGAGCAAACAAGAATCAATATAAAAGAAATGGAAGACTATATCTAAACTTATTATAAAAACAGATATCTTAGGTTCCAATCCCTGGAGTATAACTAAACTCGTTATAAATACGGATATCTGGGTTTCCAGACCCTGGGAGTTACAGTAAGTTCAGGTAGGTTTCAGTGTCTCTAATTCAACTAGTGTCCTTAGTGGCTTCGAAGGTGCCAGTCTGTAAATTAATGTTGGTAAAGCTATGAGTCTAGTGGTATAATTCTGAAAATTTACTTTGTATTAAAATTAATCAGAAAAAACTTAGTTAAAAATCCAGACTTCAGTGCCCAAAAAATAAATTATATTCTGTAAATCTGTAACGGTGTCTCAGAATATGCACTTAACAAACACTCTAGGTGTTTTAGAATTGTGTGTCCAGAAGACATTGCATTTTGAGAAACAGGCTTATCCATCAGAATATACTTGGAAAGACTTCATTCGAATAACCCCAGACTGATAAAAATGTATGGTCTCCCCAAAAAGGAAATTCTATGACTTCATTGATTTAGTTTCTTTATTACCAAGCTAATTCTTACATAGAAACTTTCAAGAGAGTAGGTCTTTCTGCAGTGTTCTTTCTATACTTCCATAGTTTCTGTAGTTTCTACAAAGCACTCCTTCATGCTTTTCATTGTATTCTCATTCTTTTTAACTCAGCATCAAACACTGGAAGCCTGAAAGCTGATTACAAACACATACATAGTTCCGAGTTGTAAAATATTTTTTTAATTAAAAAAAAAAGCCAACTCAGTGTTCTTTTTTAAAAAATTGGGTCAACATTTAAATGTTTTATACATAAAAGTCCATATTTCTTCCTTCTCTTAAAAAATATGATATAATTTGATAATGCCGACATTGTAATCATTTATAGCAACAATCTCTGCCTAGAAACCCCTAGCTTTAAACAGAGTGTGACATTTCTAATTTACCAATATCGCTACAATTCCCTGGAATCACATTGACATTGAAACCAAGTACCCATGGCAGTTTTTCACTGGGAATTTTGCTTTTGTTATTGAGATACATCTTTCTACACTCATGTGTGCATTAAAAATCATATATCAGAAGATTGTGCGGAGAGTGCTGTATATTTCAAGCTAAATGAGGGAGATATTTTTTTATGAAAGTGAAACTATTTTTACGTGTTTATTTTATAAACCTGACATGCTTCACACATTTCTGATCTATAGGCATTTGAGTTTAAAATTCCTGGTTTAAGTGTTTTTCTCTTTCACTAGAAGGAAAGCCTGTGAGGTGGTTGTTTTTTTCCAGATTCAGAATCTTGTTCATCTTTGTGCCCCAGGATTCAAGATCACTGTGAAGTGCCTGGCTTAACATAGATGTACAATATGTGTGTTTCATTGATTAATATCATCGTTTTTTAAAAAAATATGCATTAACATTGTAAATTACATAATTCCAATAGATCCATTATTTCTTGAGTATATTTCCCAATCGTTAGCACATCTGTTAGATGTCTTGAATTTTCTCTTTTTATTCCTGGCACCATTCCATAATTTCCATACTTTTCTCTCTAATCAGAATACACAGAATAATATCTATTTAAAATATTTTCATGAAAATGATTATCTCATGTCCCAACGTATTTTAGCCTTATGACTACCAATAGAAATCAATCATTTCATGCCTATTTTCTATTTTATGTACTCAATTCATGCTACTTTACCACTTACTTAGTGCATGTTTGTTACCACTTAAGTCATATTATCTAATCACTTAATGAATGTTTATTCTTTTAGGTAAAAACGACCTTCCCGTTTGCTTTTACCCATAACTTTAACAAGCCTGCTGAATATTTAGAAAGCACTGTGTAAATGGATAAAGACATGTCCAGCACCCAATAAAATTTTTTAAAAAATAATCTAAGCCCTAATAAACAATAGCAAGAATAATCACAATTTATTGAGAACTTATTTTGTCAGGCAATAGACTAAGACATTCCTGCACAATATTTCATTTGATCCTCTCCTCAACTCTTAGATAGACATTATTATTTTTACATCTGTGAGGAGAAAATATAGTTCAAGGAAGAGGAAATAAATGCCAGAGCCCAAAGTGGAATGGCAGACTCTTTGGCCCCATATCATTGTTCTATCCATAGACTTCTGCAGTGGAACTTGGCTGCCTGGTGGGAGTTTCAGTGTACAAGCAGGAAGTCAGGAATGCTCAAGAAGACTAAGGGATGACAAGAAAAATCTAACAAGACATTCATTTTTAGGGACAGAGCACTAGTCAGTGCTTATTATGTTTAAAGCTTTAATATTTAGGTCAGATAAAGTAAAACTATATTGTAAAATCATTGTTTTGTGGTTATTTTGATAAGGAAAATTATTCAAGTTTAAATTGCTTAATACTCCCTAAAGGGCAAAGTTCTTCACTTTAAAAGCCTTAAATGTTTAGCCATTAAAATTCCTATAAAGAACAATATTGGGTTAATAATAACCTCTTAAAAATGAATAAAACTTTCAACTTTCCAACTGCTTTCACATCAATTATCTATTTTTTAAATTCTTAGAAGAAGGAAAATAGCATAGCTTTGCTTCTGGCAGGAAATTGTGAAATGCCTGAATGATCCAACAGATGGTGAAACTCAATCTCGTCTAATGTCAGTGCCCCTTAAGGCTAATAATGACTTAGGTTTTTATTGTCGCATTTCATATATTTCAAGAGTTTTTTCTGTAATACTAATATATGGTTACATATAGATGTAATATTTATTAACCTATCTATGTATGTACATGTATATGTGAGTATATTGTCATATATTGCTTGTTAATTCCCTAATTGTTATTTATCCACCTTTGTCTTTATGTATGTTTAAAGTAGTGATCTTTATAAAGAAAGCAGTCATGTTTATTTTTAAAATAAATAAACTGATAGCTCTTTTCTATATGAAAAAGCATATAACCTTAAATTTGGAAGTGGCCTTGAAGTTCCTCACCTTCCCCATTGCGGGATTAAGCTATTCAATACAATATTCGTGAAAAGGTTGAGGAACTCACAAACTCAATTGTAAATCTAGACTGATGGTTTTTTTCTGCAGTACAGTTCCCATTAAACAATCATCATTAGCCTCTTCTGATTTTCTGGGGTCTGGCCAGAATAAAACTCCTCCTTATCTTTTCTCCTTTTGATCCCTGTTAATCTCGGTTAAACTACTGAAATGTTAAAATTACCACTAATTTACTTAATTATGTGTCTTCTCAGATGATTTCAAAAAGCATCAAGTACACAGAGACCCTTAATCACAGCATTCCACATTTCTCTCACCTCTTCTGGCCTCAATTACTCTGTGTGTGTGTGTATACAATCCTAGAATTTACATTAAATCTTGATATTGTTATGGCATGTTTCCTTATTAATTCTGCCAATATAGAAATACAGAATATAAATATTGTTTCTAGCCTTAAATCAATATTTTTGTCTAACCTGTATTTCCCTAGTTTACCCAAATATTGTAATTTCCGTAAATTAAAATATAGAATTAAACTGTCTCATATATTTTAAGTGTAATTAAATGAAAATATAATTTTGTGTGTAATAACATTTATTTTAGGCAAGCATCAAACCAGGTTTTTAGAAAGCTAAAAAAAAGATTTAAATAGATATGTTTTCTTTTTTTTTAAGTATCTGTTGTCATGTTGAAGCAAACAATGAAGAGTAAGAATATAAATGCCATCTCCAGATGACTTTTATAAATCGCTAAGTGTAATTAATGCCCTACCATAAAAAGGAAATCTGATAATTTTACATAGAATAAATGTTTTTGGTTAAAGGTAAAACAAATATGTCTTTCTCATTGATTTTTTAATTCATATTTATGGCCAGTATTGTACTAGGTACTAGCGATAGAGCAATGAATCAAAGTCAAAAATCCCAATTCTCTTTTATCTTACAAAGCATTAGAATTTAATTTATTGCTGTACAATGTGTTTCTCCATTCATGCTATTGTCCTTGTCTGCAAGAAAACCAATGTTAAAGAGAAATATTAACAACATAAATACTAAGATGAATAGTGCAATGTAAATTTAATTAATGGTAATAAGAAACTTGATTGGAACTCTTGTAATGTATTCAAATATGTTTTATACTGTATCAATTATTACTTTATGTCCCATCCCAGTCCATAATTTGTCCAAATGTTGGGTCAAACAAGACATAATATTAAAATGTATTTCCACAGCTAGTTTTATTTACCTCATATAACTAAGTCATAGGTAATATTTTCATCTTATAGTTTAGAACATGAAAAGAACAACAATCAATATATTTTTCTTTTTCAAACATTTACATCATGATTTTTTTCTCAAGTTTGCCATAATTTCTTTACTGGGTATATCTATAAGAAAGTATATTTTCTTCTCCCAATATACCTTAATCCAGAATTACTGTAGATAATTAGAATTGTTCGTTTTAATTGAAAGAATAACTACTAGAAAATTAATAATACAAAGAGAGGGGAAGTTTTTCTGTTGGTAATAATTCTGTGTTAGCAAATAGCTGAGTTTGAATACTTCACCTTTCCATGCCACTCTCTGTAATATCAACTGCCACTTCAATTTCTTTCATAAACATATTTATGTAGCGTTTTAGAAATATGTCCCTTGTTTTATTATGTACCAAGAGCCCTAACAAAGATAGGTATTTTTTATTAAGCCCCAGATTTCTGGTTTTATTTCATTTGTTCATTTCATTTAAGTTTTTTGCCCCTTCTACTTTTTTGAGTATGTGATTCTTCAACTCTCTTTTAAAAATGACTTGTTATGGCACTATTCTGCCAAAGCCACTATAGCCACTCTATAGAACCAGCCAAAATGTTCTAGGACCCATGTACTTTGGAAAAAGAAATTTAATAAAGGAAGATAGAATTCATTTTAACTGATCTTAGTTTTTGCATTTGTCTTTGGGTTGTTTAGGTTTTCTGTTATTTTGTTTGTTTACTCCATACCCTTTAAAGGGTAGCTAGAATACTCTAGAAGAGGGAAAATAAAGAAGAAAGAATGTCAGTCATTCATACAATATCTTCCTTTGTCATTACCTTCTTTCTTTCCTACTCCTAATTGGAGAAAATTTTGGAGACAAAAGGAGCAGGAATTTATTAATAACTAAACTTGTGGGACTGAATTAGGGAGAGCAATGAGAAGTACAGGAAACTAATGTACGGGTTTACTAGTCTGATCATAAGCCTGCTATTTTGGGTATAGTCTGGATGTCCCTAAGGCACTTGGATTTCCTGCAGAGTAATTAAAGTTTGAGTTGGTTGCTCTGCTACATTTATGTCATTGTCCCTCCAGACACCTAGCTCCCTCCTGTGTTCTATCATTTTGCAAAAGGGCCCATCCTTTCAAATTCTATTTTCATAAGCATATACCTTGTTTATTGTTTAGTATGTTATTATCTCTGCTTTCAGTGTCAGATATTCATCTAATTATCTGGGCAAAATGATACTTCCTACATATGAGTTAACTTAAACTACTAGTGGAAATTTTTATTTTAAAGAGGACCTGCTAACAATTATAGAGGAATTAGAGGAGATAACTTTGAGGACTAGTGCTTCTGTGTCTTTGGTGCTATTTGAGTCACCCTCATTCCATGTACTTAAACTATCTAGAAGTAAAAACTAAAAATAAAAATAAGTTTTAAAAAAATCAGTATTCCTGAGTCATGCCAACACTTGCTTGCTAATGTTTATAAGAGAACCCAGAAGGATCAATCTAAAGTTACATTCATTGGGGAGAAAATGTGAACTAGTCCAGAAAAATTACAACTATTCAAAATAGGAATCACAAAGTCAAGTTTTGATCTCTTACATTGTAAGAGAAAAAAATGTAAGAAGTGTAAAATGAATATTAGCTATTTGATCTAAATAGCCCTGCCTTTACACGCACATTTTCTTCAGGGAGCAAATAGAGTTATAAACTTTCTATATAAATTCAATGTTATTCAAATTGTCTTTCTTATAAAACTATTAAATTAATTAGGCAAGGGGTTAAGAAAACACACTGCTTTATACCACCACATATAACTATGTGATTTATATAATAAATGCAACCAGAGTGGCAGTATATTTTCTGGATGTTAATAGCCTAAAATTCCCTTCAGGAGAAGCATTAATCAGTCAAGGATGGGTTATTTTATGGTCTTTAATGGCCTTTATTGATAGATGGAGATTTTGTTTACAGATTATTCTTCATTGAACTGCCATATACTGCAAGCCATGATTCTTAAGAGATGTTCTCAAAATACAAATTGTGTTGCTGAGAAATCTGTTCACTGCTAAATTAAATTAGATAGCTGCATTCTTTATGAAGCATAGGTAATGGAGCAACATGCAAAAAATGCCGTTTCCTGAGACATTAGTGTGTAATGTTTTAAACATTCAGTTTTCCCTAAGAAATATTTCTCTGCTTGTGTGCAAGTTAATGAGCCTACTTGTTATCACTCCTGAGTAATTTATGTAGAATACCTACCCTTTGAGATTTACTTTATATTGTTTGACTATTATAATGAATATCTGCCTTCAGGTCTGATATTACCAACAATTTTCAATTTTTAAAAATGCACATAAACAGAAGTGTCCATTTATATTTTACAAATGTTTTAAGAGTGTTGAATATATTGAAAGTTTGGTAGTAAGAGTTTTATTAATTGTCGTAGTCAATTTTTGGTTTCACAGAGAGTAACTGTTTATTGTACCTTGCAGGGTTACATTATTCACATGACTGTAATACATGATTTATCATTCTTTGTGTGTCTAATAATATTTTGCTCACATAAGTCCTGTAGAGTGAGTACAAAATCTAAGATTTTGGGTATGATTATATTACTTTAGAATATATCATTTTTATTTCCCAATTCCCCAAACATGTGTGATTTTTAAAATCTCTACCTGGATATTATGTCGCTTTTTAACTGAGAGTAATAGCTGTAGAAAACAAATGGTTAGGTTTGAACTATGCAAAAAAAGACATCCTTTAATTGAATTCAGAGTAGAAGTTGGATATTTAAGAGAACTTAAATGCCTGGCTTCCTAAAGAACGTCATCTGACAAGCTGACATTTTACTTGATGACTTTTTCTTTTTATTTTGAGTGAGGTTATTATATAGAGAGCCCCTCAGAGGCCAAAATGATTCCTGTTTCTCTTTTTCGCTGTCACTTTTACATTATTTGATAAGTAAAAATATTTCAAGTTTAAAATTTTATTTTTTAAATCAATATTTTTTGAAGTATTTTCACATAAACTGAAATGATATAGGCAATGTCTTTCTAAAGAGGTGTGTGGAGTCCAGAAGTAGCATGAGTGGAAACATTTTGCCTCACATAATCAATGGGCTTTATGGCAGCAGTTCCCCACCCCCTGACTGTACCTAAATATCTGTGAAGATTCTTTGCTCTGGACAGTAAAACCTTACTATTTACTTGTTGAGATGATCTAATATTAATTTTAATAAAATATTAAGGTAATACAAATTCAAAAATTTTCATCACCCTCTGTGGCTGTTTATTATTTTATGAATCCCCAAAAAAGAAGGATTATGTTTGTAAACTAATCTATTGCCCTGGTTGTGAAACCCTTTGATTATATTAAATTTAGTTGAGGGGCCTTTGATTAGATTAACTGTTAAGATTGCTTGTAGGGCTTTTTGATTTGACTACATCAGTAAGGCTTGACTCAGGTTGAGGCCCCTAGCTGGGTCTGATATAAATGGACACTCACAAAGACACAGGGAACAGAGAGCTCTGTAATTTTTTATCCTGCCATGTGACAGAAAGGTGAAGGCTTAAACAGCTGAGGCCCTGGGAAGAGATGAGGCATTTTGCCTGATAGCTTCCAGGTGAAATCGGAAAGACAGCAGAACTATCTGAGACTGATACAAAAGGCCTAGAGGGAAACAAGCCCTTTGCCAGGAGAGAGAGGGCTATAGGATCACTTAAGCATGAAGCCTCAAGAGGCTGGGCCCATAGAGCTAAGAGGAAGAGGAAGCTCAGAGGGGAAGGAGAGACCAGGCAGAGATCACCCACCATCTTGCTTCAACATGTGGCAGCTGATTTGGATGAGAAAGCACTTGTTATGGTGTCTTGAGCTGGACTTTCCGTGGCCTTGGGACATTAAGATTTTACTCCAAATAAACACCCTTTATAAAAGCCAACAGATTTCTGGTACTTCACATCGGCACCCATTTGGCAGACTAATACACACTCTAATCCACTGTATTTCCTTACTGAAGTGTTTTTGTGCTAAAGAACTTCTATTATTAAAGGCCATAGGATATTTTCCACTCTGTAACTAAAACCATAATAAATATGGCATGCAGGCAAATTGGCATAATGTGCACAAAATAAACATATGCTAAAAATTGAGAGGTTCTTGAGGGCAGGAACCTGCATTTCATGTACATCCTCCAACTCTCTTCTCTCCATACCACTTAGGTCATTCTTTAGTATTATTTCCATATTTAATAAATTTCATTTAATAACATATATTAGGTAAGAGGAGGAGGAGAAGATCAGGAAATTTGTCCTAGGAGCCTTACTCAAGAAAATCATTAAATTGAGATACATTTTATATGGAGTTATATCCCATTATCAATTTGTAACACTTAAAGTATACATAAATGCATTCTGTAAATAATGCCTGTAAATACGTTGTGAATAGTTCAAATATATTGTTTTGTATAATTTTCTGTGTATAAAATGTTAATTTTTAATGTAAAAAAATTAAAATATGCCATTATTTACACAAATATTTATCAACATTATTTTCATTTTAAAAACCTACACAAATCCTCAATATAAATGGTCTCAGAAGCTGAAAGAATCTATTAATGATTTTAATCAATCTTAGCAGCTAATTCATGTTAGCATAGTGTGTCTTTTTATTTTTTATTTTTTTAACTCACTGTCGTCCTACAGGTATTTGCAACTACCCATCTTTTGGCCTTAGGATGACAACACCCAGGAATTGTGAATTAAAAGTTGTAGACAAGTCTGATTCTGTACAATACAAGACAGAGTTTTTTAAGACTGCTGTCATGTATTTCCGTTCCTCTCTCATCCTTCTCTTAGGAATTATGCTTTACTCCTAGTTTCTGTTGGCTTTGATTGTGACTTTGACTTGAGTTTTGACCATCCTTTCAACAAACCATCTGTGTTCCCTGCTACATGCTTTCCGGAACAAGTTTAACCTGACTTCTTTGCTTGGCTAATTTCTGAATTCTCCTTAGGCTCTTGGTTGACAATTCTATTTGAAGGCATTACTGATTTTTCCTGGCCCAGACCTAAACTCTGGACTCTCCTCATAATCTTGCTTCTGACCAGTTGTTTCCATGTCTAAGGCAACATATGGCTATGAAAATTGTTTTTCTCTGTTCTTCAGTCTCCTTCTGTCCTCCTGATATCAAAAGAGATGTAAACTTCAGAAATGCATTTCTAGGTTGTATGTGAGTGCTTTCCACGAGAGTTGTTACATTCTTCAACTGAAAATGATCCTTGCTCTCTGTGAAGCGTGTCTGGTAGTTGCTTTTCGAGTCCTTATTTTGTCTTCCTCTATCTCCTGACCCGTGGCAGGCATTCTCTGGTAGAAATTTCTATCTCTTGAGTTAGAATCATGCTCCCTGTGGTCAGCTCCTGTAGGCAAGCTAGGGTACATTAAGAATAAGTGCCTGAGGAAACATGAACTGTAAAATGAAACGAATACCGTTTTTTCTATGCTTTAATGTGTTTAACTGTAGCTTCCATAGTTACACCCTAAATATCACTTCTGACAATTATTAATCTTCCCTTCCTATAACAACACAACAAATTATCTGTGCATGATTTTTATACAAGATATATTCCCTATTGCATTCACAAATATATAACACTGACATGAGAATATGATTCTTCTTATGATAGGCTGAAGTCCAAGATATAACTCTCTTGTTTGAACATTCATTTTTCATTAGGCATTCTGTGGAACCTCTGCTGTTAGATTTAAATTGGGTTCTGACAAGATGGTATTGTGTTGAGTATAGTTGGAACTGATTGAGACTTATGGATATCACTTTTCATAAGGATGTGATGACAAGTAAAAAAAAAAGTTACTTTCAAGGGAATGACTACTAGACCAGCTGTTTGCTTCATTATATTGTTGAGGGAAGAATATTATACTGCACAGCGTTTTTAAATAATTCAGATTTTTCAAATACATGATATAGGAAAACTCACCTAAGTTCCATAGGTTTTTATTTTTTATTTTATTTTTAAAGAATCTTTAGATTGCATAAATGTTACATTGAAAATATAGGGGTTTCCTATATACCCCACCCCCACCCATACTTTCCCCCATTAACAACATCTTTCATTAGTTTGATGCATTTGTTAAAATTGATGAACACATATTGAAGCATTGCTACTAACCACGGTCTATAGTTTACATTATAGTTTACACTTTGTATTGCGCAATTTTATAGGTTTTGACAAAATGTATAATGGTGGCCTGTATCCATCATTGCAGTGTCACCATAGGTTTTTGTACATCAGATCTTGGCATGTGATCGTTTCTTTTTTTATTATTTATTTATAAAATATTCCCTAAATATATTAGTTATCTATTGCTACTCTAACAAGTTGCCACAAACTTAATGACTTAAAACAACACAACTTTATTATCTTATAATTCTCTAAGTCAGACTTCCAACATGGGTCTCACTGTGCTAAAATAAATGTGCTGGCAAGGCTATTTTCTTTTCTGGACACTCTAGGAGATACTCAATTTCCCTGCCCTTTCAAATTTCTAAAGGCTGCCCACGTTCCCTGACTCCTGTCCCTGTATTCCACTTTCAAAGTCAGCAATGTCACATCTCTGTCCATTCTTCCACAGTCACGTCTCCCTTTCTGACCTCAGTCAGGAAAGTTTCTCTGCTTTTAAGAACTCCTGACTTGATTACATCCACCTAGATAGTCCAGGTTAATTTCACCATTTCAAGATTCTCAACCTTGGATCACATCAGCAAAGTTCTTTTTGCCATGTAAAGTAATATATTCACAGTGAGAGAGACTAGAGTATAGACATGTGGGGGGCCATGATTCTCCCTAGCACACTGAGCCTTTGGATTCTAGAGGGGTTTAGGTATCTGCCTGTTGCCTGCTCCTAGTATGTAGATATGTATGTATAAATATACATATATTAACCTGTACCAATGAGATAAAAAAATCAACCCAATATTTACCAACTATATATTAAATTACATATTCATCACTTTGAATTATTTCTCTCTTGCTCCCTCTCTCTCTCTCTTTACACACACACACACGCGCACACACACACACACTATTCTATATTCTATTGGCGTTTTTAACTATCTTCCTAAATGAGGTAGTAAGAGAAAGATGCTTTTTCTTTGTTTCTTTGTTTTGTTTTTTAATTCGTTGTTGTTGATTTTATACAGGGATTCACATGTAAATGTATGGCTTTACAGAGCGCAAAGTGCTTTCATGCAAATTACCTCATTATTCTCACAACAGTCTTGGTTGTTTTTATTGTACTGTCCTCTCTGTTTTGTTTCCTAAAAAAAAGCAGATGAGGAAATATGGCTTATACAAAGTCACTTAGCATCTAACACTGTGGGACTTTTTCCTGCCATCATTACAGCATATCTGAATAACTTTCTTGGATAAGACAATTCCTCAAAGATGACATTTGGCTGCCAGAAATATTTAAGCCTTTTTTGCTGTGTTGGCCCTGAATACTTGTAAATCTCCAGACTCTAAATAATACTGTGGTTATTAGAGCTAATAAATGACAGAACCCAGAAAATTATCAAAGTTTTCCAAAACACCTAATTTAAGCAGGAGGTAAGTTTTAGATTAATATAGGAAATCAAACAAATCTTGAGCATGATGGAAGAAGCCCAATTTTTTGGAGTCAGGCAAATTTCAACTTATGGTTTCATCACTTCCCAGTTATGTGACTTATGGCAAAGTCATCTATCCTCTTTGTACCTGACATTTTCTGCTCATAAGTTGGGTATGATAATATTTCACAGTTTTCCAGTTGCAAGATAATGTAAGTAATGATGTTTGATTTTTTTAATGGTGTGCACTGAATGGAAAAGAAAACTAATAAAATAATGCTTAATAATGATGCCATATTCTTTCTTCTATAGATAAAAAGTTAATATTCAAACTTGAAAAGTAATTGGTACCTTTTGTTATTTGGGGATTTCTCTTATTGCGTATGAAAATATTACTACCAAATTACTGGCAACTGAGATAATGACAAATGCACATTGCTATGGTCTGAGTATTACTTTAATGACCTAAATTTTACCTCAAAGTTATGTTTCATTCATTCACTCAAAAAATATTTGTTGAATGCTTGCTATATACCAGACACTTTTCTATCAGCTTGGTATATCAGTGAACATCTCATAAAGACAATCTTCTCTTTTAGAGTCTACATTATAGTGAGGAACAAGAACATAAACAATAAAGGTAAATGTGGGCACAGAAAATTAACAGAAAGCTTATATGATATGTCAACAGGTGATAGGAGCTGCATATAAAATAAAAGACGAGTGCTAAGGAAAATGGAAGAGGGGATAGGACAAATTGTAATCCTTAAGTAAGAGTTGTCAGCTAGGCCTCATTGAGATGAAGATGCTTAAGTACAGGCTTGAGGGGGCCGGCTCGATAGCCCAGTGGATAGGGCGCCGGCATACCACATGGGAGGCCCCGGGTTCGATTCCCGGGGACCTCTCCTAGCGGGCAGACCGCCTTGAGAATGGCAAGCCGCCATGGGCGGGCCGGAGCCGCCGTGGGC
>PVKH010020860.1:0-14484 GCA_004027955.1 Chaetophractus vellerosus | reverse complement strand
CATCTCCTGATACCAGAGTGCCTTCATCTACATTCAAGGGCCAGATATTTGCTCTTATTCCTGTAAGTCTATGCTCTTGTCACTCAGGGCTTGGGCTTTTAAGACTCAAAACCCTCTTCCTTGCCTTCTGCTATGCCAGAATCACTAAATGCTGCCTGTCCAACAGCTACTAGAAGGGCCCCAGAGTATAAGGAAATGTACTGAAAATCCTCCATTAATACAATGAAATATTATCTATCTCCCATGTATACATATATAAACTAACTTGTGCAAGACAACTATTTGTATGGTGCAGCCTTTTGTTCTGTTCCAAATTTTTTAAATATGCATGTTCTACTTGTCTAATTTTTAATCTACTTTTATTTATTTATTATTTTTAATTAATAAAAATTTTTGTTAAAGAAGTTGTAGGTTTATAGAAATATCATGCATAAAATATATAAAATACAGAGTTCCCATACACCACCCTATTATTAATGCCTTGCATTACTGAACTACATTTGTATAATTCATGAAAGGATATTTTTACAATTGTACTATTAACTATACTCCATCATTTACAATAGGGCTCATTGTATTGTACAGGCCTCTGCTTTTCCTTTCAATTTTTACTCTAGTGATATGTATATATGACCTAAAATTTCCCCTTTTAACCACATTCACATACATAACTCAATGCTGTTTATTGCATTCGCAGTCATGTGCTATCATCACCACCATCCATTACCAAACTTTATAATGTACTCCAATAGAAATTCTGTACAATTTAAGCATTAACTCCTCATTCTCTATCTCCCAACCCAGCCCCTGGTAACCTGTAGTCTAGATCCTGACTCTTTGGGTTTGCCTGTTCTAATTATTTCATATTTGTGAGATCATACAATATTTGTCCTTTGGTGTCTGGTTTATTTCACTCACCATGATATCTTCAAGTTTCTTCCAGGTTGTCACATAAATCAGAACTTCATACTTTTTTTGGGTTTTTGTTTTTGTTTTTCTTCATTAGAAAAATTGTGGGTTTCAGAACAATCATGCACAAAATACAGGATTTCCATACACCACCCCACCACAAACAGCTTGCATTGGTGTGGAACATTTGTTACAATTGACAACAGCACATTTTTATAATTGTACTATAATTAAAGGCTATGCTTTACCTTAGAATTCACTATTTGTGTAGGGTAGTTTCATGGATTTTTAAAAATTTTAATGCTGTGGTCCTGTATACAATCTAACATTTCCCCTTTTAAAAATATTCAGATGTATATTTCAGTGCTGTTAATTGTGTTCACAATGTGTGCTACAATCACCCCCAAAACATTTCCATCTTTCCAAATAAGAACCCTGTACATTAAGCCTTAATTTCCCCTTCCCTATCCCCACCTCATCCCCTAGTAATTTATATTCTAGATTCTGACTCTAGGAGTTAGTTTATTCTAATTGTTTCAAATCAGTGAGATAATGCAATCTTTGTCCTGCATGAATCAGAACTTCAGGCCTTTTTAATGCTGAATAACTTTCCATTGTATGTATGTATCACATTTTGTTTATCCATTCATTGGTTGATGGGCACTTGGGTTACTTCCATCTTTTGGTAATTGTGAATAATGCCGCCATGAACATTGGTGTGCAGTTATCTTCGAGTCCTTCATTCAATTCTTTTGGGTATATGCCTAGTAGTAGGATTTCCAGGTTATACAGTAATTCTACAGTTAGCTTTCTAAGGAACCACCGAACTGTCTTCACAGCAACTGTACCATTTTACATTCCCGCCAGCAATTAGTGAGTGTTCCTACTTCTCCACATCCTCTCCAACACTTGTAATTCCCCGCCTCAGATGGCTCCCTCATCTGTTTGAGCGTTGTTTTTGCTTGTTGTCTGCTCCTTGTTTTTGTTCATTGTTTTTGCTTGTTGTCTGCTCCTTGTTTTTGTTCATCATTTTTGCTTGTTGTCTGCTCTTTGTCTGCTTGTTTCTTCTTTAGGAGGCACCAAGAGCCATTCTAATGGGCATGAAATGGTATCTCATTGTGGTTTTTGATTTGCATTTCCCTAATAGCTAATGAAGTTGAGCGTCTTTTCATGTGCTTTTTAGCCATTTGTATATCCTCTTTGAAGAAATGTCTATTCAAGCCTTTTGCCCATTTTTAACTGGGTTGTTTGTCATTTTATTGCTGAGTTTTTTATACTTCTTTATATAGTCCAGATATTAAACACTTATCAGATATGTGTTTGCCAAATATTTTCTCCCATTGAGTAGGTTGTCATTTCACTTTTGTGATAAAGTCATTTGGTGGGCAAAATTTGTTGTTGTTGTTGTTGTTGTTGTTGTTGTTACATATTCCCCCTCACCTTTCTGCTTGCTCTTGCTGTGTTCATCTTTTTGTGTTCTTCTGTGCCTGCTTTGTCTCCCCCCATTGCGGCGACATGCCAAGTCAGCCCACCGCACAGGCGGCCTGCCCCACTTGTGGGCGGGTCTGTTCCATTCACGGGCAGCGGCTCTGCTCTGTTCACGGGCGGCTTGCCCTGCCCATGGCAGCTTTGCCCTGCCCATGGTGGCTTTTTGCCCTTCCCACGGCGGCTCTGTCCCGCCCGCGGCAGCTTTGCCCTCTCAAAGCAGTCTGCCCGCTTTGGAGAGGTCCCCGGGAACTGAACCCAGAGTCTCCCATGTCGTGAACCGGCTCCCTATCCACTGGGCTACAGCTGGCCCCCTGGGCAAAATTTTTTAATTTTGATGTGGTCCCATTTATCCAAATGTTTTTGTTTGTGCTTTGTATGTAAAGTCTAAGAAACCATTGCCTAATACAAGATCTGGAAGGTGCTTCCCTATGTTTTCTTCTAGGAATTCTATTGTCCTAGTTCTTATATTTAGGTCTTTGATCTATTTCAAGTTAATTTTTCTATATGGTGTGAGATAGGGATCCTCCTTCATTCATTTGTATATGGATATCCAATTCTCCCCGCACCATTTGTTGAAACAGCTAATCTTTCCCAATTGAATGGACTTGGCAGTCTTGTAAAAAATCAATTGGCCATAGTTGTGAGGGTCTATTTCTGAATTCTCAATTTGATTTCATTGGTCTATATTATCTATCCTTGTGCCAGTACCATGCTGTTTTGACCACTGTAGCTTTGTGATACGTTTTAAATTCAGGAAGTGTGAGTCCTCCAACTTCATTCTTCTTTTTCAAGATGGTTTTGGCTATTCAGGGCCCCTTATGCTTCCAGATAAATTCGGTAATTGGCAAGGTAAGCTTTGGAATTTTGATTGGGGTAGCATTTGAATCTGTAAATCATTTTGGGTAGAACTGACATCTTGACAATACTTAGTCTTCTAATCCATGAGCATGGAACGTCCTTCCATTTATTTAAATCTTCTTTGATTTCTTTTAGCAAAGTTTTATAGTTTTCCATATATAAGTTCTTTATATCCTTAGTTAAATTTATTCCAAGATATTTCATTCTTTTCATTGCTAATGTAAATGGAATTTTTTTTCTTGATTTCCATCTCAGATTACTCATTCCTAGTGTATAGAAGAAACCTTACTGGTTTGTTTTTGTTGTTGTTGTTGTTGTTGTTGTTGTTGTTACATATCCCCCCCTTTCTGTTTGTTCTTGCTGTGTTCATTTTTGCGTTCTTCTGTGTCTGCTTTGTCTCCCCCCATTGCAGCGACGCACCAAGTCAGCTCACCGCACAGGCGGCTTGCCCCACTCGTGGGCGGCTCTGCTCTGCTCACGGGCGGCTCTGCTCTGTTCGCGGGCAACTTGCCCTGCCCGTGGCAGCTTTGCCCAGCCTGTGGCAGCTTTTTGCCCTGCCCACAGTGGCTCTTCCCCGCCCACAGTGGCTTGCCCTCTCAAGGCGGTCTGCCTGCTCGGAGAGGTCCCTGGGAACCGAATCCGGGGCCTCCCATGTGGTGAACTGGCGCCCTATCCACTGGGCTACAGCTGGTTCCCCCTTACTGGCTTTTGCATGCTGATCATACTCCACCACTTTGCTGAATCTGTTTGTTAGCTCTAGGAGCTTTGTTGTAGTTTTTTGTGGCTTTCTATATAGAGGATCATGTCATTTGCAAATAGTGAAAGCTTTCTTCTTCCTTTCCAATTTGGATGCCCCTTATTTCTTTTTCTTGCCTATTTGCTCTGGCTAGAACTTCCAGTAGAGTGTTGAATAACAGTGTTGAATAACAAGATAGTGGGCATCCTTGTCCTGTTGCAGCTCTTAGAAGGAAAGCTTTCAGTCTTTCACCATTGAGCATGATGTTAGCAGTGGATTTTTCATATATGCCTTTTATCATGTTAAGGAAATTTCCTTCTATTCCTATTTTTCTAGGTGTTTTTATCAAGAAAGTATGCTGGGTTTTGTCAAATGTCTTTTCTGCATTAACTGAGATGCAAAAGAGCATGTGGTAGGACCCGGCAATACCATTGCTAGGCACTTACCCAGAAGAACTGAGAGCAGTGATGCAAATAGATGTCTATAGCAGCATTATTCATAATAGCCAAAAGTTGGAAACAACCCAGGTGTCCATCAACTGATGAGTGGATAAATAATTTGTGGAGTATACACACAATGGAATATTATGCAGTGGTAAGAAGAAATGAAGTCATGAAACATATGACAACATGGATGAACCTGGAGGACATTATGTTGAGTGAAGCAAGTCAGACACAAAAGGACAAATACTGTATGATTGTCCTATTATGAACTAAATATATTATGTGAAATATAAATATATTATGTGAAATATGAATTGGGTAGAATTGCACATATAAGACCATTTTTCTTTGAAGCTGAACAAATGTAAATTAATAATACAAAATGTTAATATCAGACAAAAAAAACATTATACTAAGTGAAGAAGACCAGACACAGAGTACTACATATTGTATGATTCCATTAATATAAAATGTAAGTATAAATCATTTTATAAAGAAGAAAGGAGATTAGTGGTTATGTAGGTCTGAGAAAGGCATGCTAAGGGGTGTGGAGTCTTTCCTTTTGGAGTAATGAAAATGTTCTAAAATTTTTGAGATGATGAATGTACAATATTGTGATTATACTAAAAGCCATTGATTATACAATTTGGATAGAATATCCAGAAACAGCAGCTATGTATAGTGGGGAAAGCATAGAGAGATTGAGAAGTAAGGAATTTTCTTGTTTGTCTGTCTGTTTTTTGTTTATCATTATTATTATTGAAATAATGAAAATGCTCTGATAATGATTGAAGTGATGAGCACACAATTATGTGATTATAGCAAATACCATTGATTGTATACTTTGGATGAATTGTATGTTCTATTAATATGTATCAATAAAATTGATTTTTTTTTAAAAAAGGAGGATGTGGTTTTTCCCCTTCATTTTGTTAATGTGGTATATTACATTAATTGATTTTCTTATGTTTAATCACCCTTGCATATGGGGGATAAATCCCACTTGGTCATGGTGTATAATTCTTTAAAATAATTATACACCATGTGCTGTTGAATTCAATTTGCTAGTATTTTGTTGAGGATTTTTGCATCTATGTTCAGAAGAGAAATTGGTCTGTAATTTTCTTTTCTTGTAGTATCTTTATCTGGCTTTGGTATTTGGGTGATGTTGGCCTCACAAAATAAATTAGATTGTATTCCCTCCTCTTCAATTTTTTGGAAGAGTTTGAACAGGATTGCTATTCATCTTTGGAATGTTTGGTATAATTCACCTGTGAAGCCATCTGGTCCTGGGCTCTCTTTGTTGGGAAAATTTTTTTTTAAAGATTTATTTATTTTATTACATATCTCCCCTTCCCCCCCCGCTGCGGCAACGCGCCGAGACTGGTCACTGCGCAGGCGCGGCTTTCCCCGCTTGTGGGTGGCTTCTGCTTCCATTCACAGCCGGCTTTCAGTTCGCGGGTGGCTGGCTGTGCTCCATTTGCGGGCGACCTGCCCTGCCCGTGGTGGCTCTTGCCCTGTCCATGGCAGCTTTTTGCCCTGCCCACGGCGGCTCTGGCCTGCCCATGGCAGCTTGCCATTCTCAAGGCGGTCTGCCCGCTAGGAGAGGTCCCCGGGAACCGAACCCGGGGCCTCCCATGTGGTATGCCGGTGCCCTATCCACTGGGCTATCGAGCCGGCCCTCTTTGTTGGGAAATTTTTGATGACTGATTCCATCAATTTACTTGTGATTGATCTGTTGAGATCTTTTATTTCTTCTAGAGTCAGTATAGATTTTTTTATTTGTTTCTAGGAATTTGTTCATTTCATCTAGGTTGTCTAATTTGCTGGCATACAGTTGTTCATAGTATCTTATTATGATCCTTTTTATTTCTGTGGGGTCAGTAGTAATATCCGCCTCTCATTTCTGATTTTATTTACTTGCATCTTCTCTCTTTTTTCTTTGTCAGTCTAGCTAAAGGTTTGTCAATTTTACTGATCTTTTCACAGACCCAAAATTTGGTTTGGTTTAGTTTTGTTAATGCTCTCTATTGTTTTTTTAATTCTCTATTTCATTTATTTCTGCTCTAATCCTTGTATTTTCTTTCTTTCTGTTTGCTTTGGGTTTAGTTTGCTGTTCTTTTTCTAGTTTTCCTCCAGGTATGAAGTTAGGTCTTTTATTTTAGCTCTTTCTTCTTTTTTAATGAAGTCATTTAAGGCTATAAATTTCCCTCCCATCATAAGTTTTTTATGTAGTGTTTAATTTTCATTCATCTCAAGATATTTACTGATATCCTTTATAATCTCTTCTTTGACCCCTTGATTGTTTAAGAGTGTGTTATTTAACTTCCATATATTTGTGGATTTTCCAGTTCTCTGCCTGTTATTGATTTTCAGATTCATTCCATTTTGCATTTATCCTTTTAGTTAACCTTACTGACTATCTTTACTTTTTCACAGTACAAAATACTCTCTCCTGTCTTTTCTTTTCAATTTGAAGAATTCCCTTTGATAATTCTTGTAGGGCAGGTCTTTTGTTGGCAAATTCTCTCAGTTTCTGCTGATCTGTGCATATTTTAAGCTATCCCTCATTTTTGTTGGTGAGTTTTGCCAGATGAATAATTTTGGCTGGCAGTTTTTCTCTTTCAGAACCTTAGTATATTGTACCACTGCCTTCTAGTCTCCATGGTTTCTGATTAGAAATTGGCACTTAGTCTTACAGAGGGTCTCTTGTACATGACAAATCGCCTTTCTCTTTATGCTTTCAGAATTCTCTCTTTATCTTTGACATTTGACATTGTGATTAGCACATGTCTCAGAATAGATCTAGAAATGTTTTATTCTGTTTGGAGTACATTGTACTTCTTAGATATGTATATTTATGTCTTTCATAAGAGTTGGGAAATTTTCAGCCATTAGTTCCTCAAATATTCTTTCTGCCCCCTTTCCCTTCTCTTCTCTTTCTGGGACACCTATGATGCATATGTTTTTATCTTTCATGCTGTCACTCAAATCCCTGAAACATAACTCATTTTTTTCTATCCTTCTCTCTATCTGTTCTTTGATTGTATGATTTTGATTGTCCTGTCTTCTAATTCACTGATTCTTTCTTCTGCCTGTTCAAATCTGCTGTTGTATGCCTCTAGTATATTTTTAATCTCCATTTTTGTGCCTTTCATCCCCTTAATTTCTTTTATGTTTCTATTTTAATTTTCAAATTATTCTTTATGCTCACATTGTCTTCTTAAAATCCTTCAGCTCTACATCCACCATTAGTTTATTTCTATCCATATTTTCCTTCATCTCCCTGAATTGATTTAGGATATTTGTTTGAACTTCTTCAATTAGTTGTTCCAAATTCTGTGTCTCCTCTGAAGTTTTAATTTGTTCCCTTGATAAATTTGTTCCAATTATTAAGTGCACCATTATGTTTCTGGTTGAATTTAGCTGCTATAAGAAATTAATTTTAGCTCCCCAGAGGAAAAAATTTGGAGCCATGGGTAGGCTTTGAACCTGGCAGTCAGGCTCAGCAGCTGCCTTCCAAACCAGTATGCAACCCTGATTCTGGATGAAGTTACCTGATGCTTTCTACTTCTCAGAGTATTTTCATTGATGTTATCTCAAAATCTGTGGCAGATCTGGGATGTATGTAGAAAAGGTAACATTATCCAATTTTACAGCCAATGAACACTGAGCCTTAGATATTTGAGTGATGATTCTAAAGCTCCAAAGCAAATTGGAGATAAAGTCAGGACCAGAAATATTCAATCTTTCAACGGATACTTATTAAGCATTTTCACTGTTCCAAGCAGTGGTCTAGGCTCTGGGGAAGCACCAGGGAACAAAACAGAAAATGTCTTTTTCCATACAGAAATTCAATTATAGTTAGAAGCCAGATTTCCTAAATATATGACAAGCATTTCTTTTTGGGTATCCCCTAACCTTAACTGCCCCCTGCTGGTCCACAGGTATTCAGTATTGGCTCATGGTGCTGACTCCACAGGCTGAACAGGCCCCCAGGAGGTGTGGAGGGCACAACTTGGACAAGGGGCACAGAGGGGAGGAACACAGGAAGCAGGGGTGGAGCATGGATTGCAGGGAGTCTGAGAAAGATAGAAAAGATGAGCAAAGTTAAGGATGTGAATGAATAGAGGACTTGATAACATTTATGGTGCTTGAGAAAGAGGTCCCCACTTCAGAATCAATGGGGCATGGACCCAACAGAGGCCCTCAGTTATTACCTCTACTGTGTACCTTTAGGGTTAGACTCCGTAACCTCTAAAATACCTTCTAGAATTAAAGTTTTTTAGATGAGAGCCACATTCCATCCCAAAAGATGGAAATTAATAGGAAGTATTTAAGTAAGGAGAAGCAAGTCCAAAAACCTGCTGAATCTAGAGCCAACTCTCGTGTTTGAAGAACAGCCACACTTCTATGCTCACCCATCACTGGCTACCAAAAAAAGCCCTGATGGAAGCCTAGCAAATGACAGCCTCCTCTAAATAGACCGCCATTCCCTTTACACTCTGTCAACAGCAGAATGCAAGGTCAAGGTCAGAGCAATGAGTGACTAAGAAGGAGCTTACAGAGAACCTACTTCTTTATAGACATAGCACTTCTGTTACCCTAAGGATCTCATGAGAATCGGGTAAAAGATTAAACCAAGAATCACCTAGATGGCATATTCTTGCAGTCCTCAATCTCCAGAAGGTTCCAGGATGTGGCAATCTCACCCTCCAGCCAGGCCTTGACATCCAGCAGCACCTGGTATTCCTGGTTCTGCCACTCCAGGTCAGCCTAGATCTCCACCAGCTGCTCCTCCACATTTTTTATCAGGCCCTTCATCTGGGCCAGCTCAGTTCCATAGCTGGCCTCATATTCACACAGGGAGCTCTGCAGACAGTCTTTCTATAATAGGATATGATGGTACCCAGGTACCCCAAAATTTAGCTGTGAAAATCATGGCCAAACTCACCAAGCACAGGACAAAGTGCAAGTTCTAGACATCCCCAGAGCTCTTGAGAAATCATCATCAATATGACCATAAGTTTTCACCAAAAAACCTAACTGAAGAACTATCATGTTCATCCCTGTATCCCCAATACCTGACAAAAAGTAGGCATCCAGGAAAACCTTGTTGGTTGTGTGCTTGAGCTTCCACACTTTATTCTAAAAGAAATGAGGTCAACTTTTAATAGGAACTGTTTTTCTGGGTCAAGAGACCTTGACAACAAGGCATCTCCATCAGAAAGAGAGGTACCCAGATCCTGGGCTCTGAGTTACTGTTAAAGAAACTAATTAAGGAGACTTCCAATAGTTGTTATTACCAGGTTAACGTATGTGGCACTTCAGTGTTCTGAGGGGGGAAGGATGCATACCAGGTTGTGCAGGGCATCTCAGCTCTAGGATCCCCAACTGGCAGCACTGCAACTCCTTGGGGCAAGATGTGGCCTGCAGTCTGATGCCTTCAGATTGAAGCAAAATGGATCAAAAACATGGTCAGTTCATTGATCCAGAACAGAAGCCGGGAGTCCCCGTGCCCTGTAGCACCATCTGCACCTGGGCCTGGAACCACTGCTCCATATCCTAGCATTTGGTCTCCACCATGGCCTCGTACTGGCACCGCATCTTCTCCAACACCCTGCTCAGGTCCACAGTGGGCTCAGTGTCCAGCTCAATCCAGAGCTTGTCCTCTAGCTGACCCTTCAGCTAGACTTCCTGCAGGACAGAGGGGCCAACAGCCAACATGAGTAAAGAGCTCTGGACAGAGTTGACAGGGCTGGGATCCCTTCCCTGGTGTATTAGTCAGCCAAAAGGGATGCTGATGCAAAGTACCAGAAATCTGTTGGTTTTTATAAAGGCCATTTATTTGGGGTAAAAACTTACAGTTACAAGGCCCTAAAGAGTCCAACTCAAGGTGCCATAAGAGGTATTTTCTCACCCAAAGTCTGTTGTCACGGGTTGACGCAAGATAGTGGGCAATATCTGTGGGAGTTCAGCCTTCCTTTTTCCTCTTAAGGCTCTGTGGGTCCAGCTTCTTCCCATCTCAGCTGTAGGCTGACATAGGGCTTGTCTCTCTTCCTGAGCTTGTTTCTCTCAGGCTCAGGTACTCTGGTCTCTTCACAAGGTCAGCTGTAAACTATCAGGCAAATGGCTCGTCTCTCTTTTCAGGGCCTCTGCTGTGTCTATGGAACTGTCTCTCCCTCTGTGTATCTACTTCTGTGTTCTTGATTGAGCGTCTGTTTATATAGCCCACCAAAGGGGCAGGGACTCAACCCTACACGCCCTAATGATGTGGTCAAACCAAAGCCCTAATCTTAACATAATTTAATCGAAGGCATCTCAGCTGAATCTAATACAATCAAAGGGTATCACACCCAGAGGAACAAACCAGTTTACAAACCTAATCAAGATCTCTTTTTGGATTCATAAATAATATCAAACTGCTACACCTGACACTCCACTAATTGAAAGACCTCACCCAGGGTCCAATGGACAGAGCCCATTTGGAGAACTTCCTAAATTCACAAGGCAAGTGTTTAGAGAGAAGCAGCTCCCACATTGCCACATTCCTCAGACTCAGATCAACCCTTTTTCCTGATGCCAGCTAGGCCCAGATTCTAATTTAAGAGCCACAGGGCAGGGTAGGGGGTACCCTTGTCTCCCCAACATCCTCCCCCCATGAGTCTCAAGCTCCCAGTACCAGTCCTGCTCATGGTTGTTCTTGAGGCAGAGCTGCTCCTCCTTCAAGGACTCCAGCTGGGCCTCCAGGTCAGCCTTGGCCAGGCCCTGGTCATCCAGGAGTTTGTGCATCCTGCACATGTCCATCTCCACCAGCTGATGCTGGGTGAGTTCACTCTTGTGCCTTCATCATGGGAGATACAGGGTCAACAAGAATGCCGTCAAAAGTCTCCTCAGCTGCCCCTGGTTTCCTCCTGCTTCACCACTTTAGATCCTTATTTGTTCACTGTGCTCTGCCCACATGCCCTCTTCTCAAAGAGTTCATGGTCTAATGAAGCACTTACAACAATTATCATTTTTACCATTGTACATGGGGCACCTAAGGTTCAGGAAGGTTAACTGATTTGCCTAAGATCATATGTCTTAGGTACCCAATTCAGAGAACACAACACCGTTACATGAGCTATCAGCCAATTGGGATAAGCAGCAATCGGGGTCTCATTGTGTATTTGTTCCCTGATTTTCTGTTTTGGGCTATTTCTTCTCTCCTTTGTTAGTGGAAATGCAGGTACATGAGACCTCCTAGGGAAATCTGGTCATTGCCTGGTCTGTAAGCAGGTCTCCTGACTTACACCTGAAATTCATTGGTTGTTCTCATGCAGTTCACTCTTCAAATCACCTTATTTTGTTCCTGGCTAATGAGACAGGCTGCATATCTTCCATTTAGGGAAGTGAATAAAGGAGGACTAAACATTGTACTATACATGCTTGGTTTAATTGGTATTTTTTCTATTCCACTTTCTATAAGATTTTGTTCTAGAACAAATTTAAATGGGGGGATTTAGGAGAGAAAAAAAGAACAGTAATTCACTCATTCTATTTGGGCATTGGAGGAAGGAGTTACTCTGGGCCCTTTTCCACCCTGACTTCCTTGATTCGAATGTCATCAGCAGCCAGCTTGGCATTGTCCACTTGTATAATCAGCCTAACATTTTCAGTCTTGCTGCACAAGATCTGAGGAAAACCAAGGAGATTTCAGATACCAAAGCATCATACTCTGGTCTCAATCTCTACGGGTGGTGTCTACTTTCATGTCTCAAGAGAATCCAAGAACCTAAAGCTCTTGGAGGGTAAACAGGTTTTGTTCCTGCCATGCTCTTCTCCCTTCCAGCACACCCCCACGCTATTCCAGATATTACCTTCTGTGGGAACCTCTTGATTGTCTGTAAGTAGGACTGGTAATCCAGGCACACACTGGACTCCCCATGGCATTTGCTCAACTCTTGGATCTTGGTCTCCAGCTCTGGCATTGTCCCGCTCCAGCTGCCACAACTTCTCCAGGTAGTTGGCCAGGCAGTCATTCAGGGACTGCATGGTCTCCTTCTCATGGCCATTCTAGTTGCCGTCACCATAGGCCCCACAGCTTCCAATCTGCCCAGAAGGTGGAAGGTTCCCAGCAATGGGCAAGTGGTGTGGCAGCTGGTGGGCAGACAGAGGCTGGGTTGACCTAAAGCAGTTGACCCCACATGGACCCACATGGCATGTGCCAGGGTGACCGAGAGGCACAGGGAGGCAGCCTCGGCCTCTGCCCCTGGGCAGCCTCCAATATCAAGGGCAATATTGGTTGCTCCAGGAACCTTGTTTCTGCCCAGAGGGTAGGATGAGCTAAGGTAGTTGGAAGTCATGGTATAGGGGCTGAGGCTGCACAGAAGTTTCAGGTCAATTGGGAATGGCAAGCCACTGAGTCTGAAAACCCTCCCTCTCAGCCCTTTATATCACGTCCCAGATGGATATTGGCTCAAAGCTTTTACCTCTCTTTGGTAGGAGGTGAGTTTATATTACCTTTCAAGGAACAAGTCTTTTTAGCCATCAAATGCTTACGCTTGACCATGTGGTGGCCTCTTTAGTAATGTTTTCACACTGAAGTCATGAATGTTCCTTTTGGTCATTTGCATAGCAGGAGGGACAAGCTCCTACGGTGGCACTCACCTGGGATAAGACTCAATCAGACCTAAAATTTCTGTGTAACATTTATGTAAATTGATTTATCCTAAAAAAATAAAATTAAAAATAAAATTAAAAATAAAAATTAAAAATAAATAAATAAATAATTAAAATGAAGATAGTAATTGCCAGCCTAGAAAGATAAGATCTATATTGTTTTGTCCCAAATAATAAAAAATATGAACTGACATCTACAAAAAAAAAAAAAAAAAAAGACTCAATCAGGGAAGAAACTGATTCTTGGTATTAATGAAAGATGTGGTGTTTTGTTATCAAGAAGTTTTGCACTTCTCTGTAGGGACCAGATGTGCATATGTGAAACATAAATCGTTGGGGCTCTATCAAGAAGTAATACAGAATTTGAAAATTATGTCCAGATTGGATTTCCCAGGAAAGCTAATCAGTGGTTAACTCTGGTCTGATGGTAGCCCAGAGCTCACCAAATGAATAACCCTATACAGGCACCTTCTTTAGGAAACATCCCCAGGCCAGTCATCCATCCTTCACAGGCCACTGGGTACAATCTACATTTGTTACATCTCCATACACCCTTTTGTTACTTTTCTCTATCTCATCACACAACAGCAAGCTTCTCTATAAACCAAAAGAACTAGATTTTTAAAATTGTTTCCTTTGATTTGCTAAATAGAATCCATCTTTTGACCTTATTCTCTGGCAGTATTCATTCCATTGGCTAAAAACTATGATTCCTCCCATCTCACAATACACAACAATTGTTACTTTTTAACATCACTGCTGAAGCTTTGCCTATCCAGATGACAATCCTCCCTGCTAAAGCTTGATCTTTGATCTTGGCTTGGGCTACTGCTGCATGTTCTGTTTTACATAACGACACCAATGCTTCATGTCCCTGTGTAAAGTTGCTTGTTCTACTGATTACATTTTTCTCAAAGGAATTGGAAGTCATTGAGGAGATAAGTTGAGGAGAAGTATCCTTGCCATCTTACCTAAGACCACTTTCTTTCCCAACCCTGTAAAAGGAGTCACAGTGACTCCAGGCAACCAGGCTCAATGACAAGAAATGGTGACAACAGATCCATGAGAGATGTTACCCTGTAGCCCTCCTTCAGTCATCTGTATGCACAAAGTTCTCTGCACTGATTCTGACTTTAGAAATACCAGTCTCTGGGGCCCGGCTAGATAGCTCAGTGGATAAAGAGCTCGCTGGGAAACCACATGGGAGGCCCTGGGTTCGGTTCCCGGGGGCCTCTCCTAGCGGGCAGACCGCCTTGAGAATGGCAAGCCGCCATGGGCGGGCCGGAGCCGCCGTGGGCAGGGCAAAAAGCTGCCACGGACAGGCAAAAGCTGCCACGGGCAGGGCAGGTCGCCTGCAAATCGAGCACAGCCAGCCACCCGCGAACTGAA